>OOFB01029854.1:0-10931 GCA_900323305.1 Trachyrincus murrayi
GGGGGTGGGGGGGGTGGGGGGGGGGTGTGGGGGTGGGGGGGGGGGGGGGGGGGGGGGGGGCAGTTATTAGCCTTTGTTTCTGCCTCAATCAGCTGTTACACCGGACCAGAGGGAGCGTGGGGGAGGGCTGGTCAGAAAGCATTCAGGACAGTGAATGACTTCTATGCCCCCTTAATAACTGTCCAATCAACCCCGAGGTCGCACGTGAGAGCGAAACGCACGCACCAGGAAGTGGGCTGTCCGAACAGAGGAAGGGCGGAAGTCATAACTGTAACGTTGATGGACCTTGGATGATGTGTTACTCGTCTAACTCGCTTTTTGTATACTGAGTGAGTGAGGGCAGCTAAATGTGTGTGTGTGTGTGTGTGTGTGCGTGTGTGTGTGTGTGTGTGTGTGTGTGTGTGTGTGTGTGTGTGCGTGTTGTGTGTGTGTGTGCGTGTTGTGTGCCGCCTGTGTTTGTGCTACTCAGACTCAAGAGCGCCACTCGAACATGAGAGAGTACATATTTATTAAGACTCAATTACAGACAAGGCTTAATGAAAGCTGCGTGTGTGTGTGTGTGTGTGTGTGTGTGTGTGTGTGTGTGTGTGCGTGTGTGCGTGTGTGTGTGTGCTGAAGCACTCAGGGAGGGGGGGGGAGATGGAAGCCACAGAATGAAACAACCCGATGGAAACAAAAGAGAGGGATCATTTGGGGCACCTTGAAGAGTTCTGCGTGGTAATAAATAAGTCTCCTGCTTGAATTAATGAAGGAACGACGCCGCTTTGTGATTCGACGTTGAAACACTGAAACCGTTCGAAACGCTCACTGCGAGACGAGCCTTTTTTTTTTTACCGGGGCCCTCAGTAATTTTGCGTTAGGCTACCCCCTGTTGGCGGTGAAATATAACTATTGTATTTACTAATTGTGCCTGATTTCGCTGCGGTTGGGAGTTCGAGTCTCACCTCGAACATCATATTTATAACAAACCACATGTTAAATGTGAGTCCTTTTTGTGAGTGAATTAAGATACAGGTAATTGGAGCCGGGGTTCGGCATTAGGCATTTGAACCAAGAACCTTTTGTCTGGGAGACAACTAGCTATCCAGCCTGCCAAGGACAGTCCATATAGGACACTGTCTTATAGGTAACACTGTGACTTGTACCTAGAGAGAAGTTAGGTTTTTATGTAAACATGGCACAGAAAGTGAAACCCAAAGGGGATGAATGAACAGCATCTAGAATCACTTTTTTTTTGTATTTAGTCTCAAAAATGGCTAAAACGCCATCTTGACAAACACACAAAAAACACGTTCATACATCACTAACAGTCCACAACAAAACAGTCGAAAACTAAGTTTCAATGACAAGTGCTCTCGTTACAAGTACAATAGGAGTGTCAAAGTGCCTGGTTTTCATGCAGTCTATTGTCTCGATGAAAACGACCTTGTGAAAATGTGCTTTTTAGGCTCTGCTTGGTGTCGTGTTTGGTCTGTGTAGCATTGTTACATGAAAATACCTCAAAATGTTTTTTTCAGGACCGAAATTTTAGTACAAAACGTACATTGTTGTGTTCACAGTTGAATTTTCACTTCAGTTAAACTTCTGAAATTGTTTAGCCTGGTTGAACCCCAATTCAAAGCCCAACAATGTATTAAACACTGTGTGTGTTCAGGGATCACTGCGGCATATTGTGTGTGTGTGTGTGTGTGTGTGTGTTTTTGTGTCTCTTAGTAAGTGCACATTTGTGTGGGTGGGAGCATTCGCAAAAACCTGCCGTGTATGTGCTTGTTTTGTCTCTGTGTGGCTATACCCACAAAAGCATCCCTGTGTATTTCAGTGCATGTTTGTCTCTAACTCAAAACAAAGGCACAGTTAGGCGTTTTACAGTCTCATCTCCCGTTAGGTGTTTGTTGGACATAACCATTCACACATTGTTCAACGACAGTTGAAACTAAGATATGAAGCCCCATCGGTGACGTCGGTCAGAGGTTGGGGTGTTCCTCTATTTGCCACTAGAGGGTGCCCTTGGGTCATTGTCTTCAAGAGAAACAGGGCGCCTTACCCCCTACATGTCCCTCAGCTGTGATTGGTGACTGGTCACTCATCGGCACATCATTCATTGGTCGTTCACCATACGTGTCATAAATTCAGTGAAATCCCTTTGCAGTCCCACGCATGTCAAACAGCACATGTGTTACGTAATGCTATGGTTCCATTCAGTCACGCCATGAGTTCCTCATTTCTCCATCTCCAAGGGCAGGTGACGTCGGACGTCAGTATCAAAACTCAAGGCTTCAACGCAACCTCCAACAGATCAGTTGGAGGTTGCGTTCTCAGTGCAGGTGGGCGTTGAGGTCGTACTTCTCACAGAACTTGTCGGTGATGGGGATGCAGGTGAGGAACTCGCACCACTCACACTTGATGGGGTAGACGTAGAAGAGGACGACGAAGGCGGAGAACATGCCCAGGAACACCAGCAGGAAGGCGCAGATCTGCACGCGCTTGCGGCACGTGTCCGACTGGCCGAAGCTGAGAAGTGAATGGAAAAGAATACATTAGATTGGACAAATCAATGCTTTAAATGCTTTAAAAAAGGTTTCAGCATTTAGTATGTGTACAGAACATAGCATGCGGCTAAACCACTACAGTATACCGCCCCTCTGAATTTAGCATGTGTACAAAATAGGTTAAGATCATTATTCAGCAAAGAATATAGGACAAACTAAGCTAATCCATGGAATGTAACAAATACATGCCTGACTATTTAGAAGTGACATTCAGCTGTAGGTAGGCTGTAGACACATTGGGGTTTGAACCCAGAACCTTTGGGCTAGCAGTCAAACAAAATGCACACTGGACTAACCTGCCTAGACAACAGACGAAGGGATCACAACAGCAGCACCCACCTGATGTAGGGCAGGAAGGCAAAGGAGAGGAATAATCCAGAGACGAAGCCACAGACGTGGGCGAAGTTGTCTATCCAGGGCAGGAGGCCGAAGGAGAAGAGGAAGACCGCGATGGCCAGCAGCTTGGCGAAGGCCCTCCACGGTCTCTCCAGGATCTTCCAGCTCTGCAGCAGCTCCACAAACAGACAGGCCAGGATGCCAAACTGACTGCCTGCTGGACCCACCTGGGAGAGAGACAGAGAGAGAGAGCGAGAGTAAGAGGAGGGGTGGGGGCAGGGGGGTGGAAACAGGCAGAGACAGACAGAGACAGAGAATGTAACGACAGAAAAGAGAAACATTTGTGAATTAGCTAATTCTTTTCTGCTTGATTTTGGTTGAAGACAAGGGCTCCAGTGGTGCAAACCGCTCAGTGCGAGGTACTTTTAAGACAGTAGCCTTCAAAGTGATGCCGAGGTTGTGAGTTCAAGCCTCGCCTCACCTGCAGCACAGGGCTTATAAGTTGGTGTTGAACAAATACTCTCAATTCAATTCGAGGTCTTTAAAGCGTTCCCCATTAAAATATCAATGCCAGGAATGTCACACGCAGCACATCACATACCAACATAACACATTCCTCAAACAAGAAATCCAAGGTTGATTCACTTTCATCGGATGACTTTAGGCGTGTGGGTTTGAACTAGTACATAATATTTACTACTATTTACTAATGAATCAGACACTCTTATCCAAAGCGACTTGCAGTGTTAGACCACAGATCATTACATTTAAATGAAAGGTACGTGCTCAGGGATACGGGTAGACTGTGAACATTCAGGGTTGAACTCTCAACCTTTCAGCTGGTTGGCACCCCATTGTTCAAGACAATCACTTCCACAAATGCACAAACTCTCAATCTCAAACTCTGGGCTGGTCCTCTCCATGGAAGTCTTCAGTCAGAAGTCAGAAGGTTTATCCACTTTGTAAGGTTGGGTGGGTACCTCTGCTCGGTAGGGCAGGAAGATGGCGGAGGCCAGGTTTCCGGTGATGCCGCTGACGATGTAGATGATGGAGATCCTGAGCCAGCCCGCCAGCTTCTCCAGGTCCCTCAGCACCGTCATCTGGAACACCACCGACACCAGGCAGTGGAGGATCCTGCACAGCACACACACACACACACACACACATGTAATTTATTATTGTACAACCTAAAAGATAGCTGAATAATTACTAATGACTCACGGCTAGATTAAGGCTATGGATGAGATTAGATCAGGTTCAATTAAAATGAGGTGGTCACCCAGCGTGAAGGAAGAGAGACAGCCACAGGCGGTAAAACTGATCAGGTACGTCAGGGTTTAGGAAGGGCAGGAGGCCGCACACATCATCCAAGCAGGCAACCTGGTCGAGAGAGGTAGAGACATGCAGAGAGGAGAGAGAGAGAGAGAGAGAGAGAGAGAGAGAGAGAGAGAGTGAGAGAGGAGGCAGGGAGAAACACAAAGAGAGACAGAGAATGTAACGACAGAAAGAGAGAAACATTTGTGAATTAGAAATTATTTTCTGCTTGCTTTTGGTTGAAGACAAAGGTTTTCAGTGCCAGGTACTTAAAGGACAGTAGCCTGCCGAGGTTATGAGTTCGAGCCTCACCTGGAGCAACAACTGACATCGTTGACGATCATTCCTCGTTTGTGGAGAATCGGTAAAAGTGAGCTCACAATCATACCATACCTGTTTAATATGCTCCCTGGTCAGGTTTGGTTATTCATTGTTTCTCCTGTAGTTTACTGTATACAAATTCAAGCTGTGAGCCATCGATAGCTCTGTGTGTGGATATGATCATGTGTGTACATGTCTACTTGTGTGTGTGTGTGTGTATCGTTAAAGGGAAACTTTCAATGTGGGTAGTATATGCAAATGAATAATGTTTATCGTTCCTCCATGTTGCCTGCATGCATCTGTGCCGAGCCGCGCCCCGGAGACACAGAGAGCAACGGCAACAGCTGCAGGTGTTTTCCACGCTATATCCATAATGCGGGTAGATAGAGATAAGGTTGAAAAGCTGCGATGTTCCCCTTTGAGTGTGCAATGTCCTTCTGTGCGTGCATCTAACTATGACTGTGAGTTTATGTGTGCCTGCTTGTGTGTGTGTGTGTGTGTGTGTGTGTGTGTTCCCCCTACCTGTGAGCAGAGAGTAGCCTCCTCGTGGAAGTAGCCCTTCATGAAGTCACAGTATTCTCTGGAGGTGATCTCACACCTACACACACACAATGACATTCACTGGCCTTGACTCTTCCTCTCCTCATGCGTAGTTCAAAAAACACTGTTAATAATGTGACTGTTGTCTACCAGTGGATTCAGAGTCAAATACTATTTAGTCCTCACGCATACACTTTCATCAAAAGATAAAAGTAGCAGTAGACATTGTCCTTGAAGTATATCATTCATATAAAGGTATATCATTCATATAAAGGTATACAATTCATATAAAGGTATGTCATTCATATCAAGGTATATAATTCATATCAAGGTGTATCATTCATATCAAGGGCATATCAACAGGTTTCCCACTCTGTAAATCATGTCTCATACATTCAGCATCAAAAAACAAACCCTTCCCACGTGTCCAGTGTGTGTGGCACAGGGAAGTGAACTCTGCATACTTTTCAAGGACGTGTGTGTGACTCGGGAGTCGCTTCCTTACCGTCCCTTGGTGCTGATGCAGCAGGGCCTGCCTGTGATGGAGCAGTCCATGTGGGGGAGGTTGGTGTGGTTCCCAGAGTTATACCGGGTACACACCTACGAGCACACAACACAGGTCAGTATTCTGCATGCATATTCATATGTATTCTGTCTGTATGTATGTGTATATATATATATTTTTTTTATATACTGTCTCCAGTGGTCCAATGTATCGAGGGATATGTATTTGACAGTAGCCACAAAGCTGTGGAAGTTGTGAGTTCAAATCTTGCCAAGGACATATATGTCCTTGGCAAGATTTGAACTCACAACTTTCACAGAAATGTGAAAGTTGTGAGTTCAAATCTTATCTTATCTTAAGACGGTACGCTGCCTTTCAAGGTCTCCACCCCGACTGAGCAAAGAGTGCACTTACTGGCCACTTGGTGATGTCGTCGGGCCACTCGTGAGGGGCAACGGAGGCCGGCTCCAGGCAAGTTCTGCGAGACGACGAATGTGAGATAACCTCGTAGAAATACGAACGGCTCAGAAGACAGCGGTCCCACTGGTGCTGTGGTTAGACAGCTCTATCCTAACCCCCCCCCCCACCCCCCACCCCTTGAGGCTTGTTGGCTTCAATGTGCACTTAGGAGTCATAAAGAAGCCCTGATTGAAGCTTAAGGCAACCTTGTGTACACAAGATAAGGAGCCGAGAGAGAGAGAGAGAGAGAGAGAGAGAGAGAGAGAGAGAGAGAGAGAGAGAGAGAGAGAGAGAGAGTACTTATAAGACAGTAGCCTGCCGAGAGACAGCAGGGCTCCAGTGGCGCAACCGGTCAGCGCGCGGTACTTATAAGACAGTAGCCTGCCGAGAGACATGCCGAGGTTGTGAGTTCGAGCCTCACCTGGAGCAGTGACATTTTAAAGACATCAAATGGAAAACGGACATTAATGATATATATTGGCACACAAATAGTTACTTAGATCAGCCTACAAACGTGAGAATTTCATCAGCTCTTCTAACCAGCCTAGATCTTGTAATGGTGTCCAACCCAGCATATATAATGTGCCAATTAGAAAACGTTTGACTTTTGGTTGAATCCAACCAATCTATATCCTACTGACCGTTGGGCATCAGTTTCAAATAATGAATCTCACCTGGGGTCTTGGTGGCAGACCGCTCCGTGCTGCCGTACTTTTCCGTTGAGGTAGGGGGCGCTGTGGTCAGGCCACTTCACCCACTCCGCCAGAGTTGTCTACACGAGGAAGAGAAGCACACGCTAACTCTTTTTATACATCCATGTACGATGCTGCCGCTTTCGTGAGAAGGTCTACGAACAGAACTCAGAACAAGCCGAGCGGTTGGTGGTGCAATGGATGCCAATGTCTTTGTTAAAGAAATATTTGTAGTTGTGAGTCAACTCATGACCTTGATGGTCAATAATCATTGCGTTCATAAAACTCAATCAGCTCAAATGCTCATCGAGTGTCATTGTGGGTTTTCTACACCAATCAACACGCTGAGCAGTCCTCATTTGAGGCGTGAATCCCCCCGACTAGGCGCCACTGAGGACCGCCAGGCGCCACCAGGGAGGGACTGACCGAGCACTCCTCCTGGGGGGTCTGCAGGCAGCCAGAGCGGTCGTTCCTCACGCAGCAGCCCGACCCCCGCTCCCTGACTCTCTTCTCCTGGATCAGCTGGTGGACCTCCTTGTCCTGACGCATGCACGGGGAGAACTTGGCTCCCAGGTGGATCAGCGCCTCCTGCAAGGGAAAATAAAACAGACGATGCTTGTTAAAAAAATACTACAAATACAAACAACAAACAAGCAAATGTGCAGGAATCAAAAGCCGACACTTCGTAGGACGGAACTCACAGAACTCGGGCCGACCCAGAAGTTTTCCTGCTGCACAAACTTGACGTTCTCGTAAACTCCCTTATTTCTCAGGACCTGACGGAAGCAAAGAGACACCTTTATACCGAGCAACTTGCAGTCAATTATTGTACATACATGTCATTAATGAGCAGTCAGGGGTTTGGGTTTGAGCCCAGGTCCTTTCGGCTAACACTTGACTGTCATGTATTTCTCTTCTCCTGCAGAAACAATAGGACACGCAAACAACTCTGACCCGGGCCACCAACAGCAGCACATCAGAAGAAGCACATGAATGTTTCATGGACTCACCGAGTCTACAGTTTCATGCTGGGAGAAGCCAACGGGGGCGATACCGTAGATGGCCACTGCCAGGATGGTGATGAGCAAATGGACAAATGTGATCCAGTACGTGAAAAAAGGCCTGGGGGGGACACAAGGCTTCTTGTTACCTCATTCGTGTTCGGGACCTCATACCGCATTACATTACATTTTGGAGGAGCTTTATTAAATCTATAAAACAGAAGAGAACAGTCCAGGCAGTTTCCCAGCTGGGGCCGTACCTGTGGTCGTCCATGTCCTCGATCTGCTGCTGGACGTAGCTGTCGATGCGCTTGCGGTAGGAGCGGTTGGTGAGGCGGCCCACGATGCCCAGGCCGTACGGCCGCTTCTCCCGCGCAAACAGCTTCCTCACGGGGACGGCGATGCGTTGGCCACGCTGCCGCCGCCCGCTAGCGCTCACCGCCTCTGGCGTCAGAAGCAGTGTGGGCTGCACCAGGGAGCCACACTTCACCTTCCTCCAGCCTCTCTCCAAGGGCCTGGGGGGATGGAGGGATGAAGAAATGGATGGATGAAGAAATGAATGGATGGATGGATGAATCGATGGATGGATGAATGGAGGAAGCGAGGGGATATGAGCTCAGGCTTGACAAAGTCATATTCACGGTAACAATTGAAGTGTTTGTGAACGATCAGGCAATGGAGAAGTTTAGAAGAAGAAGTGCCTTGAATGCCTTGAGTGTTTTGCGTACTGTGCTGGGAATGGTTTCCACTTGCGAGTGCATGCTGATGCTTATTGGAGGAAAGGCCACTCCTACTACAGTGGGCAGTTGTTCTCTATTCAATGTTACGCCTTCAGTTCAAGGCCCTGTCTCGCTTAACTAGTAGACACAACCATCTCTAGGGGTTAAATTCAACTCTATATCTGTGTCTGACTTATAAGGTATGCAACAAATGCTCGTGCATTACGGCATCCACGTCTTTCAAATCTGCTTGGCCAAATTCAGTGTTTCGGTCATGTCTAATCCTTAGAAAGGATCCAACCTCGGAAATCAAAAGGAACTTTTCTAATCCCTCTAGTGGTCCAGCCCCTGCCCTTTGTCCCAGGATGCCCTGGCATCTACTTCATCAAGTTCATGAAGGCATCTGCTGTGGGCTGCTCACACAGGCTCCAGTGGCGCAACCGGTTAGCGCGCGGTACTTATAAGACAGTAGCCTGCGGAGACATGCCGAGGTTGTGAGTTCGAGCCTCACCTGGAGCACAGAGCTTTTATGATCAAGCAACTATTTGGTTTGAGCGAATAGATAGAAAAGGTCTTGAAAGAAGTCCCCAAAGATCACATGTGCGTGAGTTCCACGTTTGACATGGGCATGTGATGTTGTCTTCGTGAGACAAAAATCAACACAGAGAAGAAGAATATGTGTCTTCTTCACCATGACGACATAAAGCAACCAATGGAAACCCACAGCATCAGGTGACTTCGCTCCAGCTCGCTCTTGTCCAGGGCGCTTCCCGTGTGCTCCATCTCCTCCTCCTGCTGGGTAAGCTCCGCCTCCGAAGGTGTCTCAAAGACCTCGTCGGCGTAGCTGGAAAGCTCGTCTGGGAGGCCCTCCTATCAGGAGACAGGTGGGCGTGTCAAAAGAGGAGAGGGAAGGAAGAAGGAAGGATGGGTGATCCCGTGCGGATCGATATGTGAGGGTTTAGCAAAACCAGGGTTGCTGCTATGTGAGTAATACTACTAAGAATACTTCTGCTCATACTGTGACGATGTAATGCCCTTGCACACCTTTTAATTGCTTTTAGTATGTTTTTGATTGTAAGTAACGCTTTTCTAATATTATAGTGTACTTAGCCCCATTTTTGTCATTCAGCAGACACTATTATGGAAAGAGAAGACAGACACGGGGATTGAATCAAGTACCTCTGGGTTGGAAGTAAATCCCGCTAGCCACTACACTACCACGGCCTAAGCTACTTTGCACATTGCATTTCAATTGAATATAAATTAAATCAATTTATGATCAACAGAAACAACTTCTCATTTACCCATCTTTAGAATACTATGGAAATCTAACATACAAATATATACAAATAATGGTTGCAGTCCTGTCCACCGGAGAAGGACCTGATGAGCCGCTCACCCTGGTATAGAAGGAAACGTCCAGGTCGTCTTGGAAGTCCACGGTGTCTTCCTCGAGGAAACTAGGGGGCATGAAACTCCGCCTGCGACATCGCCGAGATGTGCTTCCCTTCAGGGTCCGTCCCTACAAAACACAGTGTGTACACACACACACACACACACACACACACACTTTATACCTCTTCAAAAATAACAAGTATGAACTTTCTTACATGAAGTATAAAAGTATACATAGTAATTATATATATATATATAAGTGATATAAATGAGAACCCATATGAATATATTAATAGCTTAACACAGGCTGTTCATTTCTGATACAGTGAGTCAGGTCAGTGAGTTATAAACTATTAAGTGTACTGTTGCACTGTTCCAAGTGGAGAGTGGGTGTGTGTTTCTGTGTACGTTGCATCAGTCAAGATGCAGCAAATGAAGACAAGAAAACACACACACACACACAGACACACACACACACACACACACACACAGACACACACACACACACACACACACACAACCACACACACAGGGGCCGGGGCAGACCACGATCACAGCTGGAGGAGTGTGTTCTGATGGGCTCCTTGGTCCGATGATAACAGATGCCGCCTCGCTGACCTCTGACCTCTGCACTAGGGTGGATTAACAGAGCCGTACCGGAACATTCCCACAGCACTGCAACATGCAGCTGAGCATTCTGCCTGTACTGTGAAGGGCCATCTGGCACTGACGCCAAACCAACACACATCCACCATAGCATGCACACACAAGTACACACACACACACACACACATATATACAAATATACATACACATGTGCACGCACACACGCACACACACTCTGTACTAACTTACACACATGGGCACATGCACAAACACACACACTTGCATGTACACACACATGCCCACCTTCACACAGACAAACTGCTAACATACACAAATGTGCAAATGCAGATGCACACACACACACACACACACACACACACTCACACACACACACACACATCTATCCAAGGGTTCTGGCCACTAGGCCAGAGACGGATCGTCATCTGGAGCCTCTTCAGCTCAGCATGCAGATTATTCGCCAGCGAGGGAAGCCC
>OOFB01029867.1:2500-12404 GCA_900323305.1 Trachyrincus murrayi
AAACTGCGAACTCGCAGTTTGGGTTCTGGTTTTTCATCCAACTTCCAACTCCAACAATCCCCACTAAATAACCCATTATTGCTATTATTTGTATGTGCTGTTGGATATTTGGCCAATAAATCAACTTAACTTGCACTAAACCAAGGCCAAATAGGGGCCTTGAGCGTGTTATTATAGTTATGATTGGCACTGTGAAATGTTTCCACGTAATCAACAATGACCAGTATAAAAGTTGAACACCCTTGTAATGAATGTACAATTATTGAAATGACTCACAATGTGATAAAATATATCAGACGCACATTTTAGGATAAAAACATTTTTGTGTGACAAGGAGACGGGAACTTTGTGTTCATTTCAAGTATTTCATGTTTTCGTTGCATGCTCAACATCAGATTCCAGCCCTGTGTGCCTTCTATCTGCGATTTGCCTGGCAAATCTGTGGCGTCTGGGTTTTGTTCCGTGCTGATCTTTTTCTGCTGACATGTGATGATGCATGTCCACGCGGAGCAAGGGGGAGGGGAAGTGATCGGTCTGACGTCAAGCCGGTGTGTTGTCAAAACATCAACCCCATGCCTTCATGCCCCTAGACCCCTCCGCCAGAACCAGGACCAGAACCCGGCTCCTGGTTCTCGAGCAAAAGCAGCGCTCAGGAATGAGTGGCTCCACTCACGAGTCAATCACTAGCATCCCATGCAGTAGAAATGTGTTTTATAGAGATGCGGTGTCTCCCTAACGAATACATCCGACTGGGCCACCGATGTGTTTACCTCCACGTGGTTGCCAAGCAACGCTGTGCCTGCAGTGGGTGATGAGGGATATCCCCTATGCTGATTTGTTTTGATTCCACCCAAGCAGTATGTGTGTGTATGTGTGTGTTTGTGTGCGTGTGTGTGCGGGTGGGTTCACCAGGTGGTCTGTTTGACTCTGTGTGCACGGGTGCCAGTGTGCTACCCCTACAAGCTCTATGAGTGGGGGTACACCGGGGCAGCTTGTGTACACACACAACCCTGGAGGTCCCAGACCCTCAGTCCTGCCCCACAGCAGCAGCAGGGAAGGCCCGGCAGCAGGCCCACGTCTCGTACTGCCTAAACACACACACCACCAGTCCTGTGGTGCCCCAATCACTACAAACCCTGTAACAGGCTCTCGCTCGTTCTCTCTCGCGCTGTCTCTCTCTCTCTCTCTCCGTCTCTCTCTTTCTCTCTCTCGCTCTCTCTCTCCCTCTCTCTCTCTCTTTCTCTCGCTCTGTCTGTCTCTCTCTCTCTCTCTATCGAATGTGTATGAGTGTGCTTGCGTGCAATGTGTGTGCATGCATGCATGTATGGAGAGAATGAGAGACAGAGGGGAGATAGAGGGGTGATAGAGGGGAGACAGAGGGGAGACAGAGGAGAGATAGAGGGGAGCCAGATGAGCCATAGAGGGGAGCTAGAGGGGAGACAGAGGGGAGACAGAGGAGAGATAGAGGGGAGACAGCTGAGAGATAGAGGGGAGATAGGGCGGAGACAGAGTGGAGACGGAGGGGAGACAGATGGAGATAGAGCGGAGAAAGAGGGGAGAGAGAGGGGAGACAGCTGAGAGATAGAGGGGACATAGGGTGGAGACAGAGTGGAGACGGGGTGCAGGAGAGAGACAGAGGTAATAGGAACACATGGCTTTCATTGGCCTCTCGCTGCTCCATCATCAAATCTCCAGCACCTTAATTAGAACATTAGCCTCCTTTTCTCCTCTTTCATTTTTCCATCATGTCAGCTCTCGGTGACGTACATCCCAGTATTAGGCAGGGCTGACGCCAACCCCACCACCCCCACAACCCTCCCCGTTATCTGGCCGATCAGCTAAGAGGACGATTGAATAACCCCTCCCTCACTCCCCCCCACAACCACAGCCACTGTGCGTCTATCTGCCTCACATCTGGCCAATGAGCGAGTTGATTACTGGAAGCAGAACATAATGGCTGCAGTGTTTACCATGGCGTGGCGGCTGTTAGCATGGGCTGCAGACCAGTGGCAGTCTGTTAGCCCCGCTGACTGTGAAGGTAGAATGCAAAGAGAGAGTGAACTGGCAGCGGGAGAGGCAGGCGGGAGAGAGAGAGAGAGAGGGAGAGGGAGAGAGAGAGAGGGAGAGAGAGAGAGCAGGAGAGAGGGAGAGAGAGAGGGAGAGAGAGAGAGCAGGAGAGAGAGGGAGAGAGAGAGAGAGAGAGGGAGAGAGAGAGAGGCCAAGCTTCAGCATGATACAGAACAGTTTAGATTAGCACATGGGTGGGGGGAGCGGGGAGCGGTTGTCTCGGAGAAATACAAACACTGCAGTTTATATTTCCTATTGTGGTATAATTACTTTGGTTGAGGACGCCAAGGAGATTTGTGCATGGAAGTACGTGAGCAGGGGGAGATTAACGGGATAAAACGGGTTGCGTTTAGCTGCGTTTCCGGAGCTCGGCTTGGTGCCTGGTAGACAGTGCCTTGATAAGGTTCTGCTATAGCAGCGTTAAGCAGCTATAGCAGAACCTATTTCAACCAGGGATCCTCAACCTTTTTGTTACTGTTGCCCGCTATGCAAATTAGAAATATTTTCACGGCCTGGTATGGGGGGGCGATGCGATTTAGTTATGTTTTTGGCCATCATCATATGCCTGCCTCATCTAATCAAGTAAACACAGCAACTGTAGGACCATTATTACGAATAAAAAGTGTAATAAACAGTTTTATTAATAGACAGTAACAGTCAAACTCTAACTAATGAATCTATCAAACTCTGTTTCTTTTCCATTGTTATCTTAGTTGTGTATAACACATCTATCCACCACAACCAAGAGCACTAATTACGTTCCCTGATCTCTGATCCATATAAGGTCATGACCAAATATGGATGTTGGGACGTGCATCACATTTAGCAAACACAAACTGCATAGTAACAGGCATTTGATAGGCTGTGATGCAAACTTATTTAATTTGGCCAACTATAGTTGGGTTAATGACACCTAGTTGCTCATTGTGCTGTTAAATTTAATTAAGTACAATACAAAGAGAGTGTGAAAATAATGATAGAACATATTTGAACTTAAAGGTGCTATATGTAACAATGACGTTGAGCATTTAAAATGGGTACTGCAGTCCAAAGTCACAATATCAGAGAGAGTTGTCCCCGCCCCCTCCTCCCCAGACTCGAAGCTCACGCGTGTTGCTAGGTTGAGGACACGCGTGTTGCCAGGTTGAGGACACTGAACGAACACGAGTGCAAGACAAGCCGAGCGCAACATTATATGAGACGAGAGCAAGATTAAGACTCCAAGATTTACCCGTGTTTTAGCACGGCTGTGGTCATGGAGCTTTTTCGAAAGAGGATGAGGCTTTTTAGGTCAGGTAGAATCTATTACAATCTCAGTTGATCCAGGTCGTTTGCTTGCTTCCATGGCTGCAGCACGCTGTGTTTGTGTGCCAATTTGTTTCATATCTGGCAACTCGGAGAATACTAAACACACAGCCCAAAACAAAAGCAGACGTTCCGGCCCGGCATGGAAATTTCAACGGAGAACATACTGGCT
Organism: Trachyrincus murrayi; assembly: GCA_900323305.1. NCBI lineage: Eukaryota > Metazoa > Chordata > Actinopteri > Gadiformes > Macrouridae > Trachyrincus > Trachyrincus murrayi. The sequence continues at coordinate 6,045 of OOFB01029867.1, forward strand.
GTAGCATTGTTGTCGGAGAAGCCAGTATTTTGACTTAGCATGTTTACTTAATGTCTGATGACCTATCATGGTCATTTTATGATTTAGTACAGTACATTTGTTACATATAGCACCTCTCTTTTTTTTCTAAATCTCTGCGGCCCCGTGGTCAATGGTCCACGGCCCAGTGGTTGAGAACCACTGATTTTAAACAATGAATGATTCAGACTACAGTGCTTAAGTCACTTTTGTCTTTCGGTGTAAAATGAGAAGTTTAACGATGTATGTAATCATAGTCATTTCATGACTGACATAAAGCGGCTCTGAATTTTCATTCTGCACTGCGATTGTGCCGAGTCGGCAGAGATGGAAGCGGTGCCGGCCAGTTCCTCAACCTCCATTTAGAGCCAAGTGTCTTCTCAGCCAAGATCTGCCCCAACCCTCCCGAACAATAACGCAGCTCGCCACCTCCAAACCATCAAAGTATTTTATACTCCACACACACACCTGCTAAGCATTACTCACAGGGTGCTAAACTGGCCACTCAAACGCACAACAGACCTCTCTTTGTTCGGGGGGGCCTCAAGATCCTTTAGGTAGGCCGTGGAAATGCCTGAAGAAGAGTGTAGCAAAGCAAGCAGCCGATTCTTGGGACGCAGATACACTACATGGCCTTTGTGTCGTTGGTGACACAGCGCTTTAAAAGCGGGCATTTCCTGCTATCGGAAATTTAGCTATTTTGATAGGAACCACCTATGAACAGGGGCTTCCCCAGAGAACATGGTGTGTGTGTGTGTGAGGGGGGGTGTGTTGTTGTGAGAACAGCTGTGAGCCTCATTTTGTATTTTTCTTATTTTCACGAAGGTGTAACATCCCTCTTACATGTCGACCCCGATGTTTCCTTCAGGAAAAGACAATAGTTGGTCTGTCACAACCAAAATGTAGGAAGTCAGACTTTTTATAGTCAAGCAGATACAGAAGGGATGATTCCTGAGGTGATTGATTTCATTTGAACTGTGAGGTAATCGGCTGATATTCCCTCATTTGTCATCGGCGCATTTTTCTCCAACAATCCAGTAAACAAAGTAGGATGTTTCCTGGCTCTGGGCGAGGCCAGGTGACTAGAGATGAGACTGTGTGAGGTGGTGTGATTCAGGGGGGCTGGCTTACATCCGTAACTCGTACAGACTAAATACTTTAAGCCAAACCAATTCGAATCTCTGATTTCCGATTTTGTTTGTTTCTGTGTTTGATGCCCGTAACGTATTGTGTCGATGTGTCGTTGATTTAATGGGTATTTTTGTGTGGGCAGCACAGTAGGAACGGCACTATGAGCATCTGGCTGCGTCATCAGGCTCGGGAAATATCTGAGGCTGTACACACACACACACACACACACACACACAGGGAGGCCCCGACTGTTTGTAATAGCCTGTACTTTTCCCGTATTGCTCAACTTTATATTTCTGATTGTTCAGTTAGTTCTGGGCCTGGCTTTGTTTAGCAGCTTAACTCTTCTGGGACAGCTAGTTATCCAGAATTTTCAGAGGTGTGCCAGATGATGGGATGATGGGAAGGCGTGTGTGTTTGTGGGTGCACGTTTGTGTGTGTGTGTGAATTTGTGTGTGAATGTGTATGTGTGTGTGTGTGTGTGTGTGTGTGCACGTGTGTGTGTGCGTGTGTGTGTGTGTGTGTGTGTGTGTGTGTGTGTGTGTGTGTGTGTGTGTGTGTGTGCGCGTGTGCGCGTGCGTGCATGCATGCATGTGTGTGTATACGCATGTGTCTGTGCATGTATGCGTGTGTGTGTGTGTGTGTGTGTTTATGTAAATGTGTGTGTGTATGTGTGTGTGTATATAAATATGTGTGTGAGCGTGTGTTTGCATGCGTGTGTGTGTGCACGTGCATGTGCTGGAACATTCCGTAAACATCATCTTTCTGGTTCACTGGGTCTCATATGGGATGCTGTCATCTAGCGGTGGTATTTCCTTTCATCTCATTCTGAATAATTGAGCCCACTTGCAGACATTTTTCACTTTAATTAGAAAGTGAACACTTTCTCACACCCGCCACTGTATTTAGACACATGCCTTCCATGTACGCACTTGTGTTGCTTTCTGTGTGTCTGCTTCCTTATAAAAGATAGAGGTTATTTACCTCTATCCTTTGAAATCAGCCTCAACTGCATGGATGTATCGCTGGTATGATTAACCCACCGTCTAATGAAGTGCCTGTTCTCTGTACGTACAGCCTTCTGAACAATAACATTCAGGAATCTGAGCGATTCCTATTTAGTGAGTGGAAACAACTAGATGGATATTGGATTATTATTATTATGTATATATTTATATTATATTTTGTATTCTATATTTTATTATATTTATGGTTATTAGTAACAAATGGTTGAGTAAAAAAGGTTGTTTGGAATGCAGTAGCCTCGACCGTTGAAACATGCCTCAGAGGCTGAATGGTCTAAGCATCACATTTGAGGATGTCATGTATCAGTTTCTTTCAAAATAAGGGTCTCTGACTTGGTAACCCATCTCTTGTTCACAGCTGTGGGAGGCCCTACATCAGGTTGAGTGTTGGAGAGGGCTCCATAGAGAAAGGAGACAGAACACAGCGGTCAGGTACAGTCTTACATACTTGTTGTACAAGTTGTATGTCCTATGCTACACTGATTTGTATACTGTGATATCATATCAGACCATATATGCCATATACCCTTGGTTTAAAAATACCATACCTTTAATCTACCGCTATCTTTAAATCTGTTGTATTTTCTATATATAATTATATACTCACCCACATGCTCTGCCTTCGGTCATTTCCTCAGTTAAACAGTAGTTTTCCCTTAGTATTTCCTTTAGTTTTACAAGTACAAGTGCTTCGTCTCCTCTCTCGGCAGAAGACCAAGTGGTGGTGTCGTCGGATTACGAGAGCACTCACGAAGGGAACCACAGCGATGGCAGTGAGGCTGCTCACACAGAGGAAGACTCAGAGGAAGGCAGAAGCTCCTCCCAGAATGTCATGCTCCACCCACTTATACCTCCCGAGGTAAGCATAATAGCGTAGTGTGGCTAGGGTGTTCCAGTCCCAGCCAAAAGGTAACCAGGTTCAACCCCCCCAATGTCCTCAGTGTTACCTGTAGGCATGATAATGTGGGATGCCTACACCTTTCCTGCTCCTTAGTCAATGACCAGTATCCATCTACTAAATAGTAAAGAGTAAGGGGAGAGCTTTTCCCCAGTCAGCCCCCAAGGACTCGTTAGTTCACCTCTAGTCACCTGTGCTAAAACCAGACAGCTAATTCATGTCAATCCCAGCTGCCATTGTATTGATTCTTTTGAGCAATTGATTATAGCAACACCAAAGTTAAAATGTTCAAGCTCTAGTTAATCTTGAAAAAATAAATAACCTTGAAAGGAATCTTTTTATTTGCAGTTCTCATTCTGTCCAAGTCCTGGTTTCCATAAAAACCTCACATGTACATACATGTTAGTACAACTGTATCCAACATCGGTGTTGCATTATGTTTTTATTTTTTAGGGGAACAGATAGAAGACCTGGCTGGAGATATTACATATTGTCTACATACCATATGTACTATTTTACGTTAACGCGACGCAACAGCAGATATGTGACATGGGGCAGAAAGCATAGAGGACAGATAGACAACCGTCAAGATGACAATGTTCTGTTGTGCCGTTAATCGCAAAACAATACCGTTTATACATTGATTACAATGCTGTAGTCGCTAATGTGACCACAGTAGTTCATGGTAACAATACGGTTTATTGCCCCCTCGCTGCGCACGCATCCAGCCATGTTTGTCAACGGGAAACCCATCTATACCCTGCAAGTCATTGTAAAATCTACCATGCACACAACCATAAATCCAAGCATCAGTCACTCAGACACATCATCCTAGCAGACGTGCAGGGAGTACATCCCACATACATCAATACGATCCAACACTCGTGCATTTTCACTGGGCTTTACTGACATGCTGGCACGGACATCCGATTCAACCCACAAAAAGATCAGAAATGACATCGGTGACACTCGTGCCCGTCACCTCCCCCCACAGGACAAGCCCATGTTGGCCCCCGAGCCACTGTTGATGGAGGATCTGGAGCCCCTGATGAGCCAGTTAAACAACTGGAACTTCCCCATCTTCAGCCTGGTGGAGAAGACCAATGGGAAATGTGGACGAATCCTCAGTCAGGTGAGCCAATCAGAGGAGGATGTCATCGATTTCAGACCTGAGGGGGAGGGTTGAGGCTCAAATGTTAACCACTGATTGGAGGGCGTATCTGCGATGTTTATGTGCACTGGGGATATCGTTTTATGATAGTTTTATGAAATGTCATCTATATCCTATTGCTGAAGAACCCTCTTCAATACCTTATCAATTACTGATGTCCCATCAGTAATCATCAATCAGTAATTATTACAACGTCAAACCAATGATTGACCACAACTTGATATTGATAATTGGTAATACGTTATTTCACTGGAAAAGTCAACTCATTAAGTAAACTTCTTTTAGCTTAGCTTTTTTTTTTTCTTTAAATGGATTTACATTTGTATTTTGACCACAAAAGTTCATATCCAGTCATAATTGGCAAAATTATATTAACTTTCTTGAATCTGAAATCAAAGTGTAATGAAATCTAATGTTGTTGTTTAAGGTTCATTGTTTTCATGCATGTTTATTTTTGTTAGGTTGCTTATAGGCTTTTTGAAGACACCGGCTTATTCGCAACTTTTAAGATCCCGGTGCAAGAATTCATGAACTACTTCCATGCCCTTGAAAATGGCTACAGAGACATACCATGTAAGGACCAAGCTTACACTCTCATAGTATACACCGCAGATGTAATGTCATTGGACGACCACTAGAGGGTAATACTACACAGTTTTCTGTTTCTGTTTCATTCACACACTCGTGTGTCACACATTGATGTCAATGAACCCTAAAAACCAAGAACAACCACAAGCAGTTCAACAGTGCCCCCTAGTGGACAATATGAGACCTACTGAATAACTAGTCGTGTTTCTCTCACTTCTCCCTATGAATGAATAGATCATAACAGAATCCATGCCACAGACGTGCTCCATGCAGTCTGGTACCTCACCACGCAGGCAGTACCCGGACTGCCCAGCCTCATCAACCATGACCACAGCTCTACCAGTGACTCAGGTGGGTCACCGTGTGTATGTGCTTGCGTATTTGTGTGTGTGTGTGTGTGTGTGTGTGTGTGTGTGTCTGTGTGTGTGTGTCTGTGTGTGTGTGTGTCTGTGTGTGTGTGCACCAAGCAGCATTTACAGCATCAACAATTCACAATTGCAGGTGGATTACAACCATTCTTTGGTCATTATTATTCACTCATTCATTCATTATTCATTAATTCTATTCATATACCCTACCCTGCATCCTCCCTTTCATCCATGTATAAGTGGATTTGAGGGCACAGTGTTGTGTGTATGTGTACGCGTCTGCATATGCCTGAACACATGTGTGAGTGTTTTGCGGTCTTCACTTGGCTCCCCACACTCCCAGACTCCGACAGTGGGATAACACACAGTCACATGGGCTTCCTGGTGTCTAAGACGTACACCGTGTCGGACGACGGCTACGGCTGTCTGTCCGGCCTCATCCCGGCCCTGGAGCTCATGGCGCTGTATGTGGCCGCAGCCATGCATGACTACGACCATCCCGGGAGGACCAATGCTTTCCTGGTGGCCACCAGCGCCCCGCAGGTAGCCGCACACACACACACACACACACACACACACACACACACAGAGCCTGGTAGCTAACACGGAGCAAATGGTTTACAAGGATTTTAGTGAACTCAGAAACAATCTGCATTGTCTTTGTTTTTGGTGGTGTATTGAATCTAGAGATGTGGAGCTCAGCTGGTAGAGTATGGCATTATGCTGCCAAGGTTAGGGGTTCCATTCCCACTGAGGCCCTTTGTAAGATGTATTGTAAGACGCTTTGGATAAACTAATCCCCTACATTTTTTTACTTTAATGTTTTTTTTTTATTCTATTTTTTATATATTTGTGTGTGTTGTGTGTGTGTGTGTGTGTGTGTGTGTGTGTATGTGTGTGTGTACGTGTGTGCGTGTGTGCGTGTGTGCGTGTGTACGTGTGTGTGTGTGTGTGTGTGTGTGTGTGTGTGTGTGTGTGTGTGTGTGTGTGCGTGTGTGTGTCCCTCCAGATGGACAGCGTGTGTGTGTGCGACAGTACAGAGTGCTTCCAGCCAGCCAGTGTCGGGAGAGAGGGAGAGAGAGAGAGAGAGAGAGAGAGAGGGAGAGAGAGAGAGAGAGAGAGAGAGAGAGGGAGAGAGAGAGAGGCCAAGCTTCAGCATGA
>OOFB01029875.1:0-16672 GCA_900323305.1 Trachyrincus murrayi
GTGTTAGTAGGGGCCAGGGGGGATGACCAGCTGATAGCCCTAAGCAGTTTGTGTAAACAGCTCTCAGCCTGTAGAAAATGTAGAGGTGACAATGCATAAATATTATCAGTAGGTATTGCTATGGGGGGAAAATAACTCAGACAGCAGACACTTTTATCCAAAGCAAATTACTGTGGTTTCAAGTCCATATCATTATGGAGCGGGAAAGGGTTAGGCATCTTCCTTCAGGATGCTATGGCTAAGGGTAAGGCTGTGGACATCGGGGATCAAACCCAGTACCTTTTGGTCGGGAGTCAAACACAAGTCAGCCACTACACCATCCTGTCCCCTTGAGTATGAATGAATGAGCATTGACACTGAAACGTCACCATTTCATGGAGTAACTTTACATCGGACTGCAAGAGTTATGAGAACTGAAATGTGTGTTTGTTTAGGTGAGTGAATGTGAGAGCGAGTCTGTCTGTCTGTCTGTCTGTCTGATGCCTTGTCTGTCCGGCCATGTGTCTATGTGTGTGTGTGTGTGTGTGTGTATGTGTGTGTCTGTGTACGTGTGTGTGTGTGTGTGTGTGTGTGTGTGTGTGTGTGTGTATGTGTGTGTGTGTGTGTGTGTGTGTATGTGTGTGTGTGTGTGTGTGTGTGTGTGTGTGTGTGTGTGTGTGTGTAGGTGTGTGTGTGTGTGTGTGTGTGTGTGTGTGCGTGTGTATATATAGATGTGTGTGTGTGTGTGTGTGTGTGTGAGAAGGAAGTGTTATTACAATGTAATCCTTTCTAAAGTCAAACACGTCGATCTCGCACACACGTATATAAACATCCCTGATGTCTTCTGTAACTTTCGAATGACCTATAGTGGTTTTTATCCTGTTTTTTTTTTTCTTCTTCTTGCGAACGAATCCTGCGAGGGATAAGAGAGTCCTTATCTCGGGAACAGATCCTAGGCCAAGTCCATTCACGTCGGCTTCCTCCAAGTCATCAATACTTGTCACAGGCAACAGTGAACCGCGGGAGGTGCCTCCAGATACTACCAGGCATTTATCCATCCTGGCTAAGCCACATCGCTGCTTGCTTATCTTAGATAGAAGTCAAGATAGGAAACAGACAGTGTGTGTAGGAGGAGCCTGCCGTTATGATGTTGCATCTGTCTGTGTGTATGAGATAGCTGGTGTGGGATGTCTGCCCAGTCTAGCGAAGCATGAGTTAAGCTGACGTCTGAGTAAAGTAATTTATTTCCAGTACTACTGGTTTGGAATGTGCGTTATAGTATATAGTATATTAGATTTTTTTTTTCTCACTTTTGGTCAAAATTATTTGAAATGATAAGCCAGTCCACCCACAGCTTAATCGACCCAGGAATGCATCTCCCCTGCAACAACTGGAGAGCCATGGCGGGAAATTCTTGATGCAAACGTTGTCGCAGAAAGAGTAAGAGTGGACACAACGTGAAGTGAGGAGCGGAAATCTTTTATAATTAAAAAGGAACTTGTATATTGTATATATACCCGTATATTTGTATATTTAATCAGTCAATCAATAGAGAGGAAATAGGCCATAATCACCGTAACCCAGGGCAACAGTGTTGTTGACCTAGTGCACTTCAAATGGTTGCACTGTTCATCCGACAACATAAACAAACAAGGACAACAACGTGTCCTTATCTTATCAGCAACCGCATTATGGAAATAAATGTGCTACGACTGCATATTCACAAGCCTCAACAATGAAACCTTTGAGGAAAACAATGCTGGTTTCCCATGGAGATAGCCATCTCTCTCGGCAGCGCTAGTGTTATGGTTTCATATCCAGCCAGTGCCTGAGTTTATCAAGGCATTCATATTTGCATATCAATCAATGTTTAGATCATACGTGTATCTTAAAAAGCAGGTTGTTAAAGTATTTTCCTAAACAAAAACCAAAAAAAACGCTAGGATCCTTTCCCGGCTCCATTGGGTGGGCCGTTAGCCTTTTTCGTCAAGGAAAAACTCCCTGTTGACGTATTAATGGTGCCTGGTAGATTCACTCGTCTGTCTGGAATCGTGTTGGCTTTGGCCTGCGTTGTGTATGTATGTCATGAACAGACATGCGTACACACACACATGCTCACACACACACACACACACACACACGTACACACATGTATTTGAAAGAAATAGAGGAGGAATGCAATGTAGCCAGCTATGGAGAGAGACTTGTTTCATAATTATTGTAAAAGTTAACTTGTGTCTTGTAAAAGTTAAAGGGACATTTTTTTCCCGATATTGTAATGGTCTCCAAGTTGCCTAACAAAAAAGCCTACAAATGAAAAAAGTGCTTATAAATGCGTTCTGTGGATCAAAATACGGCTATTTTCATTCCCCGGAATGTCCCGGGACTTCTGGGATTTCAAAAAACTACAAGCGCTTTCTCAGTGCCCTTCCCTCCACGCAAAATCCCCCTGGCCAATCAGCTTGGAGTTTGGCTCCATGAGATTCAGTTGCCTTGTTGTTGTTAGCCTGAAGAGCTACACGAGATTTTACAATGCTACTAGCAATGAATACCAGTCTATGGATCAAATGAGGACTAACGTCAGCCATGTCTTACTGAGTGGAAGGAATGATGGATATTTATTTGAGCCAGAATACACCGAAGAGGAAATCTTACAGCGGAGATGGCAGCAGGCAAATGTGTAACAGCGTGTATATTATTCAATATTGACTCTATTGACTCTGAGTTCAATATTAACTAATATGCGAGTGTGTGAATCGCACATCCGAAACTGTGAAATTTGTCTCAAAATTCAAAAGAGGAAATGAGATTGCCTCAAAACTGCGTCCATGAATGCACGCGTCACTTGATCCACAAATGCAGATTCAACAGTTCACAAGCCAATTTTACATTTGAGACTGTCTCTATGCGTATGGACAACTTTTACAAGACACAAGTTGACTCCTATTGGTATTCATAATTATGAGACAAATCTCTCTTCATAGCCAGCTGTTGAATCTAAGCATGTTGTTGTTTTTTCCACAAATCTCAGACAAATCTATTAAAGTGCATTAAGATTGTACACTGTTCAGAAAATGATGTTCTGAAAAGAATAAGTCCAGCATATAGTCTACACACTTTAGAGGAATACATCACCCATAATCAATAATATGTTCAATTACTAATCACTTACAAACCCATATAGCTTTGAATCAGAGAAAAAATATATAATGGATCCCATATCGAGAACAAAATAGATCGCAAAGAAAAGTGATTTAATGCTTCGCAATGACGATGATGCACTAATGTTGGTTTGCATGTCACTTATTCCTATGTTACTTTTGATCAAAGATAAGATAATATCACACTTTATTAATCCCGGAATCTCAGAAATGACAAAACTTTTATTATGTCTATCAATTCACAGGCAGTCTTTTCTTTTGACATTCCCAAAAATTACCTTATGATAACATCTGGGTGGTTTACGTATTATGAAGCGTATCAGGTATATGTATATCCCTATTTTTCAGTCATTGTGTGTCAGTGACCGTAAACCGTATGAAACTGTTTATGCAGCTATTTATAAAATTAACTGGCTGGCTGCCAAAAGTCACAAAGCAAAACCACACACAGCGAGAGTCCGTCCGATTTCCCTGCTTCAGTCGGCGTGTCGAGAGGAACGGGTCAAAAGTTGACTCACATTACAGTAAATTCGCTGTAAATTCGCTGTAAACCGATGGCCGTTTGGCATCGGTTGTGAATACAGGGTGAGTGAGGGCAGAAAATATTTTCCTTAACTTTAACAGGCCACCGACCTTTAATTCAGATATTTATTATTACTGTGACGACAACAGACAAAGAAAAAACAAAAAGATTTGAAACTGTATCAAGAAACTGTCCTCTTAATTAATTTGAGAGGACAGGAATAATTCCCATTGTTCCTCACGCGTTGCACCCCTGCAGTCTCACTTCCCGAAGTAATTCCTGACTGAAATATATTAATAAAAGAAATACATTAATAAAATAAATAATGATACCTTAGAGAAATAAATTGTGAAAGAGTTGTCTTTTAACAGGAGGTTAAACGTTATACTATCATAGTCACAAAATGAGTTGGTCAAAATCAGGATGATTCAGGGCAGGCATTTGCATGACTCATCTAAAGGAATGGATGAATCTATGAATGAATGAGTATGAAGCTGTTGGAGGAACATGTGATAATCTATATTCTGCTCTCATTAATACAAAGCAGGAATGAATAGAAAAAAAGGCATTTCATTCATGATCAACGGTCAGGGTGGAGCTGAAGATGCATCTGGTCCTTTTGGAGAGACGCAAAGTCAGGTCCTCACTTATGTATGTATGTATGCATTCCTCTGATTTGATCCTCATCCATCTCTCTCACACTCCAACCTGTCCACCGCATCAAACATTAATGGCGCGAGTCGCACTGATTTTGGCGATCAGCAAATCTGGCCGACACCAGAGCGGGACAAACAACACAGGACGTCTCACACACAGATTCCTCCAACTGGAACGCACTGTAAGGAGATGAACGAAACTATCGACATATTTCTACTGTTCTCTTTCAACGAAACCCATTAGTGTTTTTTTGTCCTCTGAAGGGTCTCCTCTGATGCGTCTCCTCCTTGTGGACTAGTTACTAGTTACAGCATGGTGGCCATGACAGAGGCGCAGACCTTCAGGAAGGTCACGTTCCGGTCTGACGAATGAGTCCAGTTATATTGCATAACGTCTCATTTTCTCCCAAGGAGGTTATGTTGGAGGATTCCCATGAAGAGGCACAGTCCAATGTTGTTGGGAGTTGTTTTTGCTTAGTAAATGGCACTGGCACTCATTTTAGTGCCTTAACAATCTAATTTACCTGAAACGTTGCTGCTGCTTTGTTTTATGCTACCATTACATGTCTGCCCATTAGGCAGATATTGCACTCCTAATCATCCCTGCGAGGAGGGATCTCCTCTTCGCTGTTCCTTCTCAAGGTTTCTTCCCTCAGGGTTTTGGGTAGAATTTCCTTTAAGTGTTTCAGAGGGTTTAGGGTTAGGGGATTAGGGTTAGGGGGATTAGGGTTAGGGGGATGTCGCTAAATGTGGGCCTGTGAATCCCTTTGAGACCTTAACTCTGATTGAGGGCTCTACAAATAAAATGCACAGGGTTAGGGTTAGGGTTGACTCGACCGCCTACTGATAGTAGAAAGTATTGCTTGTCAATCTCAGTATCTAATGTTTAGCCCGATGTTCTTTGAGCTCTGAAGGCCATTTCAGATGAATGATTCGCAACGAGACGTCTGAAGCCGTTGCCTGGGGTCTCAAAAGACCTACCTTGTCAAATCGCAGAGTGTGGTTTGAGAACGCATTGAAGGTATTCACGTGTCTACCCTGCTATTTAAACATGGCGATCACAACACTGACAACTCAGTAACCTGTTTGCCGCGTACCAAAAGTTAAGCGACGGTACTGTCACGTTGTGAACATCAACGCGCTCCGGGTTTTCGCTTAAGCCACTCCGGTTGGAAGTGTGCTCCGGTTCCGGGTTTTAACACGGACAGACACACAAGGGACCGGGAGAAAAGCATTGGCAGCTGCCGCTAGTGCTCACGTGTGTGAGGTGAATGTTTATTAAAAGTATGTTATAAGCTTTACATCACGTCCCGACATTCCTGCTTTAAAACTGAACCTGTGTTGGACTTTACAGCTACTTATTTTAAAAGGTGGAATTGTAACAATGTAAGTGGAAATATCGCCGCGCTTATTTTCAGTTTCTCACCAAGAAGCACAGCGTTATCATTCATTAGTCTCTCTCCGGGTGGAATACAGTCCTGCAGCGAAATACACGTCGATGCTTGTTGCAGTGATGTGTTGCCAGTTGTGAGCAGTTTCGTCGCAAATCTTTGATCTGAACTGGGCTTAAGCCAAACCCGCTACAACCCCACGTGAAGGCCTTGTGTTTCTATGTGAGGGTCAATAAAACATCACATTATTACTTGATGTTTATTATTATGGGATATACAGTCACATTACAGCCACACATATGCAATGGCCAGAGCAATGGCAATGTCAGTCATCATATAGAGTGCTGCGATTCCCTGCTTGTGTATGTGGAAGAGCAGCACGCTCCATGTCTCTCGGAGTCTGCTGACCTCGGGTCGAGTTGGAAGAAGACACAAGCCAGACGTTTCCCGCAATAAACTGATTGCAATGTAGTATTGACTCGCCGCTTTTACGAACGCTTCTTCAAGCTGGCCAGGACGTTGGGGACGTTGTCTACAGTCGTTCTGTGTCTCTGTCTCTCTGGGGTGTTTGGGTGCAACCCGACAATGACTCCCCGGGGGCATTTCATTCCAGAGAAACAATTAAAGGATTAAGGCACTGATCCTGAGGGGAATGCGTTCCCTTCAAGTGATATTAGATGGGGACGCTGGTTGATTGGGCCGGAAAGTCATTCTTGAAATCAGACGGAGCATGAAGGGATCAGACTGAATTGCACAGCCAGTGGAACACGTCAATGTCCCAGATCGTTTCTGATGTCTTTGCTCCAAACCCTTTTCTATTCTGCTTCCCTCTCGTGAGTTAAAGAGAGAGTCCCGCTGTGCAACAATCAATCATTTTAAGCGAATGACATTAAATGTACGCTAAATACCTTAATCAGTTTCACCACCAGACTTGCAATCTTGCAGTTGAATGGTATGGAAGGTATTCCAGAGCCGCGTAGCTCCACGTCTGTCTAAATATATATGTGAAATGGGGAGAGAGAGAGAGAGAGAGAGAGAGAGAGAGAAAGAGAGAGAGCCTTGCACAACACATTGGCTTCCTCTTCCACAACTGGTAAAGGCATAACCCCCCCTCCCCCGCCCACAGCAATAGCCTCCAGGTATTGTTCCAGACTGAGTAGAAATATTAGAGAGGGCTGCATGTGTGTGTGTGTGTGTGCGTGTGCGTGTGTATGCGCGTGTGTGTGGCGGTGGATGTTTGTTTGGATAGACACATTGCAGCTGCATTTAGTCTGTGAAGGTGCATGGATTGCAGTATTATCAGTATGCAGCTTAAAGAGGTAGCAGCTGGGTTGACACAAGCTGCTGTGTCTGAGTTCTGAGTCCTCTGTTGTTCTAATGTTTCACGCCAGGCATGTGGGCAGCGACTGAGAACGGGGACGAGAGCCAATTTTAGCGGGCCTTCCAATAAATGGGGAATGGTGCTCCGCGTGAGCGACAGGATACAGGAAGAAAGATGTCACGCTGAGGAAAAACAAGGCCTGATTAATCGGAAACGCACACAACTACAAAACAGGACATCAAGGCACAATTAATTGAACTTGCACGCTCTGCATTTTGCAAAGGCAAACAGGACACCGGTCGAGGGGTAGGCGCTACATTGAAGGTAGCTGTTAGGTTCTATGCCAGGGGCAGAGAGGACAGGACATTCGACCAATTAGAGGGTGCCAATGGAGCCAAATCCCTTAGGCGCCCACATAAAGCTTGATCGATAATATTTGCTCAATGGTGATATCTGCTTGTGCCTGCTTGAGTCTTGAGGATTGCTTCAAAGGATAACTTCTGAATTTTTCAACCTGGACCCTATTTTCCCATCATTTGGGTCTGACTAATGCGGACAACGTTTTTTGAAATCGGTGCAGTATTGAGTGAAAGCGCTTTAGCCACCAGCCGCGAAACGTCTGCAATGTAACCCTTTGGGTTGCGTCAATGTAGGTCCTCTTAAAGTGCTTGTTTTTGATTAGGTCCTATCTGACAACATTATGGAAAGGATCCCTACAGAGAAATACATCTTTTCTTTTCTTTTAAAATCTCTGAAAGAGATTTCAGAGCGAGACTTCTCCTTGAGCAAGACTTGGTTAGACACAATAACAAACAGACCGGATCAAGAGAAAGGTTATGGCTCCATCGCCGTAACTCGTTACAAAGTATTAAAATTAAGCTTGATTTTAGGTCAAAATTGTCTCGCAGTATGTTTTCTATGATGGTGATTGTGTTCAAAGGATCACACATTGTCGTGACCCAGTGTGTAGACATGGGCCTAACAGGTTATCAGGCAATGACAAAATTGTAATGTTGCCGAGCATTAGTTAATTGACTTGCAGTGCTACTTCATAGACATTCGCTGAATTGATTAGGTTAAATAAGAGACATACCATGTTTGTTAGTTCATCAATTTCATTAGTTCATTTCTATTTCAGTTAAACTATAGCAGATAACAAAGTAGTCTATATTAACAATTGATCAACAACAGATCTAGCAAAAACCAGCAACAAAATGAACTTTATATTAACAATTTAGAGCAGGTCTAGCCTTCAACCCGCAAAAAATAAACTCATTTATATTTTTCTTGAAGCTATCAATGAGCCTATATTAACAATCAACGATTAGTCAAGCCTTCAACTAGCGAAAATTAAACTCCATGTTTCCATTAATGGAGCAATTTGTCATTGAAATAGTCTGGCTTAGTGGAAGGTGGCTGGACTGGGGATCGACGATGGTCAACGGTGCTTGTGGAGGTATTATATATTATATACACATATATATATCAGACTCGGTTATACGAGGATGATGGACACTGGTGTCTATGCCGCTTTTCCTGTAGCGTTTCAACGTGGCTTTAAAGACAGCATTGCTTGACTTGAACTCGTATCACTTATTATATTGAAACGTGATGTATGGAGGTTGACACCAGCTCTAACGCTCATTAAACTCGCCACACTGAACTCACCGCCAGCCTTAGCCGACTGAACCCAGGCGTTACATCCACGTAAGGTGTCATTAAGCATAGCCAAAGGAGTATGTCTCCAAATCAGTGTTCTTTTGTTATCGGTAGAGAAAGTCTCTCAGTATATTAACTGCCCATTTTGTTGCCTTTTTTGTATTAATCTCATCATTCTCTTGCTCTATCATTTTAAGCTCTTCAGGTGTCAGTTTTTCGCTTGGTTCTCCATTTCTTTGTGCTCCTTCCTATTGTCCCAAATTGTTGTATTCTCCAAATTGATTGAAGGAAATGTTAAAATCATCCATCGGTGTGTATTCCTTCCCGGGCCGTTAGTTTATCAAGTTGGTAACTCAGCTGTGCTTGCTGCAGTTGATAACGAGTCAGCTTTGACTGATGTGCTCTTTAATGTTGCTATGGTTACAGATTGGGTAGCGGACAAATTTATAGCGGTGACTAAACTTGAAATATGTCTGCAATACACGGTTTTAACGCACACCTGACGGCCAATCAGAAAAGAGTATTCACCCAGACCATGGTATAAAATATAATAGTTAAGACAGTATGCCCCACCTCCCACCCACACACACACACACACACACACACACACACATGCCCCACCTCCCACCCACACACACACACACACACACACACACAAGCAATTTCATACAAGCACACACACACACACACACATTTCTAATCATCCTTAGGCCTTGGTTATGATTTATTCACAATGACATTATTCACAAGCCATGGTCAACGTTTTTGTTGCGGTTTAATATCGTATGAGCATTATGCCAACATTGTTGAATCATACATTTGTTATTCAACAGAAAAATGGCAAAAACCCTTTTGTGTGTCAATTTTGCTCAAGTGGCTTTTTTAATTTAGTCTCCAATCTAGTGAGCACAGTGAGTTCTGTGTCAGCAACACAGCAGTGCTAGCTCCCACAGCAAATAATAGGTACCACATACCCAGCAACCTCACCCACACACACACACTCATGTTGACAGACGGATGGACGGATGTACAGACAGGCGGACAGCTGGATGAAGAGACAGCCAGACAGAGCGGCGAATGGAGAGGCTGACAGACAGACCAAAACATTACCACATCTGTGTAAGTTGGCACATAAAGTACATTCAAAGTATTAACAAATATCTTCTAAATAATAATTTGAATCGAGCTTGTTCAAAACACCCAAATTATAATAATATGTAAAATATATGTTTCCTGTAATGCAGCCCATTGCAGCAGGGGAGACTTCTGTTCAAACCTTCAGCAGTTCCTCTGCTCCCTCCAAAGTCTGATCCTCTGATTGGCTGAGCTGCCATGATGTCACCATTGAATGTTATAAGGGCTCTGACAAATAGCCTGGGAGCCTCATAAGAAGGAACAGCTCAAGCGAGGCACTGAGTGAGTGAGAGACAGAGAGAGAGAGAGAGAGAGGCACAGCGCGGTGAGGGAAAAGACAAAGTCATGATAGAGGACATGGCAGACGGAGCTAGCCGCTTCTAGAAATTTCTGCTTTGTGTAGGAGCTTTGGAAAGGACAACTACCTGTTGAGGTTTGTACTTTTTTGTGGCGGTTTTGCCAAACTCTGATATGAGTTTTGCTTCCATGCTAATCACAGAATAATTCCTATGTAAGTTTTGAAACTACCAATTCTAATAGACGTATTAGAAAAAGTGTATTCATACGTGTGCTGGTTACTAATTAAAAAATATTAAATATGTTTTAGAATTTAATACAATTGCTAAATACAGTCTTGTACAATACACAATACTATGCACATTATATAAATATTAAAATAAAAAATATAGTTTACAGTACGTCAATATATATTAATATATATAAAAAATGACTAGCTCTAATGTGTCTATGCGTGTGTGTGTGTGTGTGTGTGTGTGTGCCTTTGTGTGTGTATGTGTGTCTGTATCTGTGTGTGTCCGTGTCTGTGTGTGTGTGTCTCTGTAACTGTGTGTGTTTTGTCTGTGTGTGTGTGTCTCCGTATCTGTGTGTGTCTTTGTGCCGTGTGTGCATGTGTGCGCGCGTGTGTGTCATGTGTTGTCCACATGTCTGTGTACAGATCATGGGAAGTTTGTCCCCCGCGGCGTTCCTCAACAGGAGCGATGAGCAGCGGAACGACTCGTCCGACCCGACGGGCGCCAAGGGCAGCTACAGCGAGGCCAGGATGGTCCTGCTGGGCATGCTCATGTCCCTTCTGGTCCTGGGCATCGTCTTCGGCAACATCCTGGTGATCATGGCCATCGCCCGCTTCCAGCGTCTCCAGAACATCACCAACTGCTTCATCACGTCGCTGGCCTGTGCCGACCTGGTCATGGGCCTCATCGTGGTTCCGTTCGGCGCCTGCTACATTATCTTCCACACGTGGCACTTTGGAAGCTTCTGGTGTGAGTTCTGGACGGCCACCGATGTACTTTGTGTGACTGCCAGCATCGAGACTCTGTGCGTCATAGCTCTTGACCGCTACTTGGCCATCACCTCGCCCTTCCGCTACCAGTCCATGCTGACGAAGTGCAAGGCCCGTATCGTGGTCCTGCTGGTGTGGGTGATCGCCGCCCTCATCTCCTATCTGCCCATTCACATGAAGTGGTGGGTGTCGGACAACAGCGAGGCCCAGGAGTGCATGGACAACAGCGACTGCTGCGACTTCAACACCAACACGGCGTACGCCATTACCTCCTCCATCGTCTCCTTCTACATCCCCCTCTTCATCATGGTGTTCGTGTACAGCCGTGTCTTCCAGGAGGCCAAGCGACAGCTGAGGAAGATCGACCAAAGCATGGGACGCTTCCACAACGTGCAGAACAGTGACACGGGTTCCCTGGAGACCAACGCCGGCCGCGGCAACAAGAAGACCAAGTTCTGCCTGAGGGACCACAAGGCTTTGAAGACTCTGGGCATCATCATGGGGATCTTCACGCTGAGCTGGCTGCCCTTCTTCCTCCTCAACGTGGTGGTGGCCATCTGGAAGGTGGACAACATCGACCTCACTTTCAAGATACTCAACTGGATTGGCTACGCTAACTCAGCGTTCAACCCGCTTATATATTGCCGCAGCCCCGAGTTCCGGTACGCCTTCAAGGAAATCCTTTGCATGAAGAAGAGCCGTTTCCCCAACCCGGGACCTAAGAATGGATATATCTACAGCGGACACAGCTGGCAGAGTGAGCAGCCGGCCCGGAGCAAGGGCAGCTCGGAGGACAACAGCGAGCCTGGCGACAGGAGCTTGGCGAAGGCAGAGGGGGTCTGCGAGGCCCCGGAGAAAGTGACGGACCCCAATGGGAATTGTGAGACAAGCTCCACCACGGTCCTTTAACCTCTGATCTCACGAGGACGTCACACAGATGTTTACACTTTAGCCATATGTTTATTGTTATTCTTTCAAATTGTCTGATGAAGGTAAGACCAGTCAACTTGATTGACAGTGTTTCCCCCGGAGACTGGTCCAAGGAAATCGTTATTTTCGATATTTCCAGACTTATTGGGGGAAGTGTCATTGGTTTAAGACACAGATACAGTTGAGATAACGACAGCTCTTTTGAAAAACCATGTTGATTTTCCATCTACCTCACATTTTCTTTCCTTTTCTGTTCCGTTCTTTTGTTGCACAGCCATACTTTGTCATCATCTAGCGTGGTGTTAGACTAGCACAGCGCCACTGCAGTTTATTTACATTAAGCTGTTTTATGCATTCTATAAATCCTGAAAAGGATCTGTAGACATTCCTTTTATCTCCTTCGGTGTTCTTGGCCAAACACAAGCTTAATGTATGGACTGTTTCGTTCTAAAAACACAGACTACCATCATGAAATCAATCAATAATAATACATTCTTTAAAAATGTCTCCAAGCCGGCAGTGTTTAAGACTCCTCACAGTTGGGTCTGGTAACATGAGGCGGACATTGAGTTGGCCATCTAGCATCAGCAGCACATGGTGGACAAATTCAGCGTGAGGTCTCACTGGCTTTTTCTTTTTTGGAGATATATACATTCCTCATTTAGATTTAGTTGACGCATGAAGAGCAGTGTTTGCCCGAGAGCCAGACCTCTTCGTTCTCCAAACTGGCCAGCCTTACACGCACGCACGCAAACACACGCACGCACACACACACGCACACAGGACTTCAGAAATGACCCGAGGCTGGGCTGTGTGTGCGAATGTTTAACAGCCTGTTGAAGAAGGGAGGTTTCTGCAACCAACAGATAGCACTGAAGATAGGGGCATTCTCCAGAGCTTTATCAGCATCTCCATGCTACACACACACACCCACTGAGCATGAGCAACACGTATGGCTTCGCAAACCACTTTTTAGCAGGGGTTTTAATAATAATAATCATAATGATCATCATGAATCTAATAGATTAAACTCCTGTCACAAAAGGAATTCTATAAGCGTGTTGTGGTGAGCGGTATCTCTTAGCTACTGAAAGCATGAGGCTTTTTATAGATGCGTGGATTGCAATGCTCCACTTTTGCTTCATAGAGTGTCCTTTATCACATCTGCACTTAAACTGGTGCAGTTGATAGCATGGGTTGGTTAAAATAAATGTATTGTACACTGCTAATATTGTTGTGCCTTGGAGAAATTTGACGATAATTTAGTACCTTAAGTGCTGACCTACTTCATCTTTTTTATTTTACTGCTTCGACTACTTTAACTTGGGTTATCTGTTCGGGAGACACATAAAAAAGCACCCTTTTCCCCCCGAAGCCCCCTGTTTTGTTGCGCAAGTGCCTGTTTGTCGGTGAGATTATCTGGTTGCCGTGCTGTGCACCATCCACTGTGTTTACTGAAACCAGAGAAGTCGTTTCCTTAGTCATGGCAGCAGGCTACAAACTGCCACACACACAACAATAATAAACTGCGCATAGAAATAGCTCAGACTGATAACGGCTAGCTCTCCGGTTCCAGAGGGTGGAGGTGGTCTGCCCAGCAGACCGGTATCATGTCCCAGAGTTCCCCCAACTGGTTGCTCACTGATATTTTCCAGAGCCCCCCCCCCCCCACACACACACACACACACACCTCACCACCACCACTACCACCTCCAAATGTAAACGGATATCCAGAAGTTTGGGAAGTCTACCTTGCTCCGGGTCGCCAAGGGAACTGCGGAACCGCTCCTGTGCTTTTCCAGCGGTGTCTGTCAGTTTCCCTTCCCCTACCAAAAAATACAGAAACTCCTCCCGTCCTGTCTCTTCTCCTGTCTCTCTCTCTCTCTCTCTCTCTCTCTATATATATATATATATATATCGTCTCTCTCTCCATTTCCCTGTGTCATCTGAAGTCCCCAGGAAATGCTTGGGACCAGCTGAGCCCTTAGCCCCGTGAACAACAGACAACCCGTGATGATCTCCACAATTCAGTTGGAGAGTCGGATGACAACATCTCCCCCACCCCTGCCTCCCCCTCTCTCTCTGAGAACAGAACATAAATCTCCTAATCATATCTCAAAGTATGATATTTCTAGTTTACATGTGATGATTAGATTCAGTAAGTTATTATATATTTACACTATATAGTACACTTTTGGACCACAGTGCACTTTTTGCAATAGAATCAGCAGTTGAATCAAGCGCTTTTGGCGTTTACCTTTTGAACTTTACATGCATTACACACAGGCGAGCAAAGGGGAGGTGTCACGTTGAATTTGCAGTACAACTAGCTAGCATGTTCTGATAAAACTTGCAGCATGCTAAATGTAGTGCATGGGAGGCCGGGAGTAGGGGGGGGGGGGGGTGTCTGTCTAGTCTAAATCCCATTCAGTGACCTTTGATGCATGGGACATTGCCTGATTGCCTCAGATGGTACAGTGTGAAATGCTGTGAACTTTGTTCCTATGAATCTCTCTGTCTGTACTCTCTCTGCTCTACTTTGGCACGGTGGCCTCTGACCCGTGCAATGGACGCAAACACAGTGTCATCCTAGTGTCAACGACTGCCGTTTAGTTAATGTTGTTTTTATTGCTGTTGTTGTTGTTGTTGTTGTTGTTGTTGCACTGTACGGCCACAATGAATGTCATAACTTATTTTAGTTCCAGCTTTTGTTTTCCAACTGTTTTAATGTGCCAAAAAAACCGAACAAAAACAAGCACAAAACAAGTCGTGTCAAACCGATAAAAAAACGATTTACTGTTGAAGTCATACATTACTGTTGCAATCTCATCAGGGATCGGTGAAGATACATATTTCTAGTATACCAGTGATGTTTTGCTCGTCTCTTGTGTGCGTCAGTGGTGTGTTTCTGGGCCTCTGTTGTGCTATTTCCTCGCGGAAAAAAAAAGAAAGACATTAATTTACCTCCGAAACCAAACAGGTTTTAGAGCTTAAATCCACACTGCTCCCTTCTGGCTGTGGCCTCTCCTTGCACCTTGTGCACATCATCGGCGCTTCTATGGTTACCAGCAGTTACCTTCCATAATGACGACTGCACAATGGCCCCCGGGCACACAATGGATTTTCCCCTATTGATGAATCTCACAAAGAAGTAAAAAGCAAGTGGGCACTGCCCCAGTGACATTCCAAGACACAGCTCTAGGTGTTGAAGGACAAGCCGGTGCTAGTGAGACTCCTGGACGTGATTACAGTAGTCGGTTGACGGTCTATGAGCTGCTGCAGTACTAAATGGTTCACTTGTTTTGCATTGGCTTCACTTGGACTGTGCCCATAGAAATGATAGGATATAGTGTATTTATTGGCAGGGTTTGTATGTTCACAAATGGATGATTATTCATTATTAATTAAGAGTTTGACAGGTCAAGATGAAAAGTCATCATAAGGTTCATGAATGTAGGGCTTTTGCAAATAAAAAAGGAAGCAGTCGCACCGCTATACTATATTGAGTATTATGTTCGTTTTTAGAATTTTATTTAATTTTCAAAAACAACCCATATGTTGGTCATCATATACAATTCGAAAATAGTAGCTGAACATGAAATGACAAATTACATTGCATGTAAATGGACGTTCTACGAAAGTGAATTATTGCTGGTGGCTATGATTTTAAAAAAGAACCTACCAGTGTGTGAGCACGTTTTATAGTCGTAGGTAAAAACGCTGTCAACTAAATGTTTACTATCTTTTCCAGCTAAGTTTTGTCATTGTTGTCGTCAAGCCAATGACGTGTGTTACAGTGTGCGTGGTGTCATGTGGTATTTATACAACGCAAATGTTCAGACATTTGTCATGGAATAATAAATTATGTACTTGTTGCATGTGGAATGTCCTTCATTTTCTGAGACTTGTAAAAGTATTATCAAATATATTTTTTAAATGTGCATTTTACATTTACATTTAAATCGTTACAACACGAATGTCCGAGTGCTGCACGACAAAGTAAAAAAAAACACAAAACATTAATATTTTTTATATTTAGGGTATTATTTCAGTAGAGCGTATCCTGTATCTTACATCTCAGAGAAAGTGTGTTCTAACTTCAACATCAACGTCAACATCACCTTTTGACATGGTTCTATACATATTGGATTTGTAGCGTGCGTTATATTTGTACAATACCAATAGAGCGGAGTCGGTAAGCTCACTTTGCTGCCGTACTGCTCAGCTCCGTTGTGAACGAACACACGTAGACTAGTTTAACCGCTGTCCCACTGACGGGAGAGAGGGGGGGGATTTGGACAAATTTGTGCAGAGTAGGGATGCAAGAAATACCCAAAAAATCTGTATTTTCTACAGTCCGTGTGCCTTACACCTACACCGGAGCTCGGCTAGTCACGACGCAGTTTTCTACCTGTGTGGAGTGTGTGTGTGTGGTTGACAGCTGGTTTAAGCAGCCTCACCTGGCCAGAGGGCTGGCCGGTATAGAGGGATGTTCCGGGTCCTCCGAGGTGCTGCCACCCAGCTGTCGAGCCTCCTCCCAGCCCGTCCGGACAACCCTGCAACCGCCAGGTCCAGCGACGCCTCCAGCGACGCCTTCAATTTGGGGGGGGGGGGGGGG
>OOFB01029875.1:19980-41521 GCA_900323305.1 Trachyrincus murrayi
TCGGATGAACATAGACCTATAATACATTTTTTCTGTGTGCTTTTTTTGCATGTATGGTGTGTGTGGTTAAGATAATTTTAAATTTTTCAAATTGTATGTGTGAACCTCTGAGAGTGTGTGATGTGTGTGTGCGTGTGTGCGTGTGTGTGTGTGTACATACTGCAGGGTATGTACACCCTCAGGGGAGTGTGTGTCAGTCTGCAGGTGCAGCTGTCTGTCACAGATTCCCTCGCCGTGACGACACATTGTTTTGACTGTTTGCCAACACTGCAGCACTCAACTTCAAGACTCAACAAGACGTTTGTTTTTCGACTTTTGGCTCGTCTGAATCTACATTTGGCTCACAACGGAGTTGGCTGTGGCGATTGCAGCCACGCAGTAATACACGGAGGGAAATGAGAACGGAAAATAAACACTTAACATTTCAACATAGCATCTTCCTAATGTCCCCACATGGTACCTGCAGAGCTTAATCATGGTTGGCCCCGTGGTCGTGTCTCACCCCACTGGTAGGTAGAGCAAGGCATTAACACTGCCGGTGTTCCATTCCCACTGGGGCCGGCCAATGTATGCACTCACGGTTTTGTACAATGATTTGGCATATATTTAGCTATCTCTCTCTCTCTCTCCCTCTCTCCTCCCCTCTCCCTCTCTTTCTCTCTCTCTCTCTCCCTCCCTCTCTCCCTCTCTCGCTCTCTCTCTGTCTCTTTCCACTTTTCTCTCGTCCTGTCCTTTTCTCTCCCTCTTTCAGTCCATCCTAATGGCTCGTTTATCTGACCACCTAAGAGACACCATTTGCTGTCAGCAATCCATTTCTCCCGAGGCAGCAGCGATGCGTCGACAGCCGAATATTGACTCAATTGTATTCTTAATAACTTTCCTAAGCACTGCAATTTCCACCTCCGCTCACAGCCACCCCTTGTGTCTTATCGGCCACGCCAGAACCAGGTCTGTTTGGATTGTATTAAAATGTAATGCAGAGTTGTAGTTGGCACCTACCATTATCAATTCAAACCTCTGTGGTGTGTTCCCAAGGTGGCGACTATTCTCACCGATGCTGTAAGTGTTGAGGTTGTTTTGTTTGTTTTTATTAATTACGGACACTGACCTTTGTTGCCTTCTATGACTCGGCCTGTTCCAGTGTCAGTCGGAGGGGTATTACTGAGAGGTGGGAACAGAGTGTGTGTGAAGTGACTGGAGCACGGTCCTCTCCTCGCTTAAGGTTGACACCTGCAAGTGTGGCTGTTTCACTTGGACGGAGGTTTATATAAAAGGAGCTCCAGGACTAATGGAGGCTATTTTCAACCGGAAAGACGCTGCCCTTTATTTCCCCGTGTGCATCTGCGTCGCTATGGTAACTCAGAAGCACACCTCCACTATAATATTTTGAAGTTGTTTGACAAAGATCAGGCCTACAGTCGCTGTTTGGGCTGTGCAGCATCCGTCTGTTAGAAAGTGTCCGTCTGGGAGAAAGTGTTATGGAGAATTAAAGTTACTTTTTACAGGTTGGAGATCCATCAGGGACACATAAAGGGAGGTAAAAATAAAATAAAAGGATAGGATACACTCAAACAGTGATGGAGTCCTCTGGTCCCTGGCCTGTCGCAGCACGGGACCGGTCCAGCCCGGCCACCTCCCTCCTAATCCACCCTTAATCTCCTCTCAAAAACCACGCACCGAACTGACCTTCTCCATCCACCCCCCCTAGCATTCCTTGACATGCTTACAAAGCTCAGCAAATGAATGCAAGTCAGAGATTCCTGTCAGGCAAGTAAACACAGGCCTAATATGGCGGTGTGGATAGACCCATGTAGAGAGAGCACCACAGTCCCGGGACAACATTCACAACTACAGTCTTATATATGTATGTGTGTGTGTGTGTGTGTGTGTGTGTGTGTGTGTGTGTGTGTGTGTGTGTGCATATGTTTGTGCAGTTGTGTGTGTGCGTACACTTGTGCATGTGCGGGGTGCGCGTGGAGCATTTGTCAGTAAGTGTCCACACGTATATGCGGGAGCAAGACAGAGCTTGCGGTGTGTGTGTGTGTGTGTCTGTGGGAGGGGAGGGGGGGGGGGGGGGGGGGGGGGGCACTGGAAGCTATGCGCTCTATTTTATACACGCTAAATGCCTGACGTGTGTTATGCGTTTCCTGCAGCCATTTAGATAACCGGATGCCACTGCAGTCTGGAAAACACACTGTGGCTTCCTCTGAGATACCTGTGATGATAAATCAGGCCTCTCAAATATACGTTTTCAGACGACCTTGCAGCACACACGCAATGTCTTCCAAATGCCACGTTGGGCCGCATGCGCGTAAATGTGTGTGTCTGTACGGGCGTTATGATTGACGGCGAGTCTGGGCCCGTTACGCAGGTCCGCCAGTAGACGACTGCTGGCAGACGACTGCTGGCAGACGTCGGCGTGCGTCTGGCCGCGCCACACGCAGCGATGATGTCATTGCGTGACATCATCGCTCTGTGAATGAACCCATTCTTACAGAATCTATACGATAGATCTGGTCTGCTACTTAGCCATTTAGCAGAAGCTATTATCCAAAGTGACTTACAATGAATTATTTTCAGACACATGTCATTAAGGTGCAGGTGGGCATCTGGTAGACGGGGACATCGGGGTTGGAACCCAGAACCTTTTGGCTGGGAGACAAACAACCACAAGGCTATCCTGACTATCCTGCCCCTGCTGGTGAAAAAGAGAATTACATCGTGTGTGAAGGAAATACCTTTTGATATTAAGGCTCAGTGTACATTCTTACCTGCTATCCCTTGTAAACAGAGCGTATGAGGGAGAATTACAGTACATATGTGTCTTGATGGGAGCCCACCATGTCTGGCAGATTTCATTTTTGTCTGGTGATCAAAACTCAGTAATAACCTATGATTCACTGGAAATATGTTGTACGCACGTGTGTGTGTGTGTGTGTGAGTGTGCGTGCGTGCGTGTGTGTGCACATGTGTGTGTGTGTGTGTGTCTGTCTGTGTCTGAGCATATCTGTGTGTAAGTGTAAATGTGTGTACGTGCAGCGTGCAGTGTGTGGGCGGGGAGCAAGTAAGAGGATAGCGGGAGAACAGGCTGGCGTCTCGGGGGAACAGAGAGGTGAAACAGAGAAGGACAGCCCAGAAGGGGAAACCAGAGCAGGCCTCCATGTTGGCTCTTCCACTACCAAAACATACGCATGACATCACAACGTCCACCGTTTGTTGTGCTGGTCTGTTTCCAGATGGTTTACAGTTGAACTCAAGTGTGTTAAATTAGGTACGTCCCCATGGTTTTTCTTTTCCACACACTACACTTGTGAATAGGATGACTGAATACATAACGTTACTCCATAAATAAATCCCATCATCAAGCAAATGTGTGAGAGACTAAACTCTGTTGAATGGTTAATTGGAACCAGGGGTTATGTGGCTGAATGCTAGCATTAGGTCACTTTTGGAGCATGACGTAGCCGTAGCTTAACGAAATGTAATGTAGCCGTGTATAGGCTAATGCTAGCATCATCCAGTGTTCGGGGCACAATGAGCACATAGATGTAGCATATACTGTACATTGCAGAGAAATGAATATTTAGCATCACCCGCAGATATAACTTGAAACGGGAGGTCACATAATGAACAGAACAGACAGTTAGGGGTTTGACTCCTAGGCGACAGGTTCTGGGTTCGAAACCCGATGTCCACAGTCTTACCTGAAGGCAACCCTTGAGCGAGACGCTAGCAGACTGTAGCAGACTGTACTGATTTGTGAGGAGCTTGTGGTTCAGGGTTGTTAACCCACTAACACGGAACCTGCTTCATAATGAGCATGTTCAATGGGTTAGTATGCTAGGCAATAACCCTCCCCCCCCCCCCTCATCTTCCCCAAGTTTGAATGAATGCAGTAACCGGCGTGCCAGTGTCAGAAGCTGTATTGTGCTGCCCTCTCCTGGCCGGCCTGAGGGACAACATCAGGATTTATTAACGCAGTAGAAACGCCGCTTGATGCTGGCGCTCTTTTGGTCAAAAACTAACAAGTGCAAAAATCTGTGCGGAGGCGGCGGATTGATGTCATTCATACCTTAAGGCATTTTTTTTACTGAGTTGAAAAATGTATTTACAAAAAACATATTACAGGCTTTTGCTTTCTTCAACGGGCGGGTGGAATTGATATAAAGGAATCTCTGAAAATTGAACATTTACACAAGCATCAATAATATCGTTTGTCTTTCTACAAGTGCAAATGTTTCGCATCGTTACAAACAGGTACATCACAGTTTTCTGTTCAATGGCCACTTAGGAACCATAAAGCACATAACCTTATGTGTACATGTGGTCTAAGTCCATGTGTTGGATTACATTATCCACGGTTTGGCTCACAGTCTCGATCGTACAGCCAGCAGGTACACTACTGGCCTTGCCACTGCCGTTGTCCAAACTCTGCTTTTGGTCAGTATTAGACGGGCCGTCTCTACTACTCAAAATCACGTTGACGGCGTCATCGGTTACTCGATGGCAAACGTTCACATCTTGACGCCGGTCACTTCCTCTGTCGCCCGCATCCATGCACGTTCTAGCTCCAGCCGTGATTTCGGTAAAGACGTGAGGGTCGACCGGCATGGGATCGATTTCACCGGATGCTCCGTGGCTGATATTGGCGGTGTCCGCGTCGCTGTGATGATTTGGTTCACTCTGATTCTCGTGGTCGTGGTGATTGTTTGTGTTGCAGCTCATCTCCTGGCCGTCGTCCGTGTGATCGGGGTCGGCTTGTGGGGCGGAGCGGCTGGAGTCTGTGATGTGCTCCTTGGCTGTAGCGAAGGACTCCGTGTGTGTGCTGTCAGACGCAGACTGACACAGTGAGGGGATGGCGTTGGTTTGAGGCGCCGCAGTGGCGTTGTGGAGACTGCGGGCTTCAGCCAGACCCTCCCTCCTCCTCCTCCTCTCCTCCACTTCCTCCTCTCCGGTCAGACAGTCTGCCCACTCCGTCTCCGTGTGAGTCCTCACGGAGTCTTCCTCCGCTTCGGCGTCGCTGTTGCCGATATCTTCCTCCCCGTCTTCACCGACGCGCTCCGTCTCGTCGCTCTCGGCGACTTGACAGCGATCCGCGGCTTTCATCGCCCGCCTGGAGACACCGCCGTGTTCCCCCGTCTCCCCCATCTCTCCCTCTCTTCTACACCGGGGGGACTCCTCTACCTCCAGCACCCGTCTCAGGCTGTGGGCCCTGTCTCTGTAGGTGTGCCAGAGCTGGGGGTCCTGCAGGTGGTTGGCGTGGATCTCGGCCAGCTTCATGTAGACCACGTACAGTGCCCGCGGGTGGGCCCGGTCCTCCAGGGCCGCCGCCAGGGCCAGGTGGAAGTAGCCCACTGCGTCAAAGGCGTCCTGGGGGAAGGAGGTGGGTGCAGGAACAAGACGGGATGAGTATACAGTAGGAGGACATTTGGCGTCAACCAGTATAGAATCAGATCCACCTTGGTTCATGTTAACGGTATGGGCACCACTGTGGTGATCTGGCTCTGCATCTCGTCTTTCCTGTGACCATTGTTTCATTATTTGATCCAGGAGTAAACAGTACTACAGGAAAACTACAAGAAATAAGCCAAGGCTTCATTATAAATTAAGAAACATTACGATTGGTCGGTTAGAAGGATTGCCTTTTGATAATTGACATATTACAACATTGTAGCAGTCGACCCTGCCAAACACCACTAAAGTGGCTTTTCAGGGCTCCTCCAACACCAGGACACAGGTAGATGATGATTAAACCTGTTTATTGCATGGTTGAGAATGGTTTTGCAGGCAGAGCAGGTGGTACGTGCTGACATGCTAGCGCTCCTCCTGTGTGTGCTGGTGGCTGGTTTAACCTGTGGGCCTTGATTACTCAATGCACCACAGGTGTGCAGCCTCACCCAGCCCCAGAGTCTAATCAGCCTGACTCAGACCAGGTGAGGCTGCTTAAACCAGCCACCAACAACACACACTCCACAAACTTACAGGTACTTCATATGAAACATAATTTGCCAGGTATACCAAATATAATGTGTATTCTCACGGAGTACCTTGAGTTTGTAGAGCATGATGTCTCCCAGGCGGGTGTACACCTTGGTGAAGTAGCGTGCCTGGATGGGGTGCAGCACCTCGGGGGAGGGGCAGAGGGACAGGGACTTGAGGTAGTAATTCTCCGCCATCTCGTACTGCTGCAGGCGGTAGTACACCGTGGCCAGGCGGTGGTAGGCCGTCCGCTCGTTCACACTGACACCTGAGGAGGAAGGGTCACGCGTTAGTAGTTCAATGACGTCACTTTTCATCCAAAGCCACATATAGGTCATGCAGATACAGGCGTAGATCAAACACAGCACCTGTTGATTGGAAAATGCAGACAAGGAGCAAATGGCTAAATCCATCAACAATATTTATTGTTTTATTTTGTATTATTTTTTATATTATTTTATATTATCATATTTTATTTTATCAGTGAAGTAGTGTGGTGTTGGTACAGACCTGTTTTGCTGCCGATCTTTACGGCCAGTGTGGCGTACTGCAGCGCCTCCTGCTGGTCGTCCTGGGTCATCAGCAGCTCTGTCAGCTTACACAGCAGGCGGAACTCAGAGTGAACGTCTTCGATGCTGCGGGCGAACGGAAGGCTGCCATCCTACGGTTTCATTCAGACAGTAAAAACACAAACACCAGTTAATAGAACCAAAATGACCGTGGAACGATTTTCATGAATTGGGAAAGCAATTGGGGGAGAGGGGGGGGGGTTTAAATGCATGACACATATAAGTCCCTGAGCTTTGTAAGTACAGTTGCTGTCAGTAACTGACACCTAACAGTTTATAAATGTAAAACTTAAATTGGCTATTTCAATCTTAAAAATGACCAGCACAAAGCAATGAATAACCATTATTATGATTAATCAGCTGACCTGAAAAAGTGCATTCTTAACCAGAGAAAGTGCCATGTTATTATCACTTAATCAACTATTTGGAACATACATACAAAGGTATTAGAAACAGTGTTGTGAGAATAATACTGTTTGGGAAGAATAAGAATAAGACTGATTCTCTTATTTGTCTCATTTGTTTAAGATAAAGTAGGTTGCTAACTTATTGCACTCTTACTTAACACTAGTTATGCTCTTAGTGGCTTGTTTTGGAAGGAAATGCACTTACGATTTCTGGTGACTAGTAGTTTTCTTGCCTACCTATGTTGAATGCACTTATTGGAAGTCACTTTGGATAAAAGCATCTGCTAAATGACTGTAATGTAATGTAATGTAATGTTTATATGGAAGTATCCATCACTATGAGGCCCGCTCAACCACAGTCCAACAGTCTCCTCGCTCCTCACCCTGTAGAAGGGCAGTGAAGCCATTCTGTTCCTGTGGCCCTTGAAGAACACGTCCCCGGCCTCCTCGTAGATACTCATGGCGAAATGAGGGTCATTCATCCTCAACGCCGTCGTCACCGCAGCCTGTGTTAGTAAAACAGGATTACCATCATGGCGATTGGTGAAATGATGACAGTAAATCACGGGTAAACATAAACGAGAGACTGTTTATAGGACAGTTTAGGGTAATGCTTTGTTTAACAATACTGGGTTCCAGAATGTGTCTGAAGTTGGTTAAATGAGGTTAAGAGTAATGAAAGTAATGTAACTAGCTCACTGGCAAACTACGAAGCATGTGATACGCCCCAGCCTTGTTTACCTAGTTAAGATGATTATCAGTGTTGTTGGCTTTACAGAAACACTGTTCACGCAAGGAACACACAGTAAGGGTGGGTGCAGCTAAAGCAAGTTTACTATAACTTGTTACATTAAGTCTAATATTTATGTAGAAACCGCCCCATGTTTCCTACTCCAGGGCTTTTTAGCTCCAGGTTATTAACTTCCTTTCCCAAACATGCATCAATCACCCCCACCTACAACAACAACGCCTTCTTTCCAGTCACATTTACTCCTGCTCTTCCTCAGTCCACCACTAGAGGTCACCATTGCGTCACGCACAACTTAATGATACTTGGATGGGTATTTTCTCTCTCACCTGGAGGTACATGTCGGCCAGCTCGTCCTCGTATATGAGGTAGTAGATGCGGCCCACCTGGAGCCAGGTCTCGGACTCCTCCTCTCTCTTCCCGAGGTCGATGGAGATCCTCAGGCTCTGCTTGGTGTAGTCTAGAGATTTACGAGATGACCTGCGCCACCCAGCACACAGCGCAGTAAAGTAAGTTAAAGATTGAACTTGTACGGGGCGTACAAGTTCCGTAACAGTTAATAAAGTCTCTGAGATTGTTAAATAAAGATAATCTAAAAAAAGGAAAACGAGGTGTTGTGAAGATAGAGAAGCGTGACCTGTGCCACGCAACACACAGTAGTTGGTTAAATATTAGATGCGTATCGCATGGCCACGCGGCAGTTGTGTAACTTTTACTACTACACAACACACACACATTGGTGAGTCATTGAGATTGTTAGGGCATTACGCTGTGAAATAGATCATCTACAAAAGGCAAATAAGGGTGTTAAACCCTTAAAGGTTGTAGAAAAAGACACCTAGATTGGGTTCCATAGGAGCAAGTGTGGGAGGCGTTGTCAAACCTACGTCACACTCGCTTTGAGCGAGGTGCGCAGCCAATAGAAAACGACCGCTCTGGAAAAGTGCCTTTAGCCAGGAGTAGCGGACTTTTATTGGTATTTTACAGAGAATTTCCCCCCTTTGCTAACTTTCTACATTTTAGTAAAAAATAACATAGAAATGTTCACCAACACTTTGTGGGACCCAAACGGAACCGTCCTCAACTGAAAAAAGGGATTTGGGGGTTTACTTACCCTTTAAAGATAGTAATAGTATTATTATAATGACTAATATTATTATTCTGAATCTTATGTTGTATCCTATATGACTTTTTGTGCTTTGGCAATGTAAATGTACATTTTCCATGCCAATAAAGCCATTTTAATCTCTCTATATATAGAGAGAGAGATTGAGAGAGAGGGATGGGGAAGGGGGAGGGTGGGATAGAGAGAGGGAGAGAGAGACAGAGAAAGATGGGGAAGGGATAGGGTGAGATACAGAGAGAGAGAGGGAGGGGGGGGGAGAAAGAGAGAGAGAGACTCACTTCACTGTGTTTAGCGAGAGGTAGAGGCTGCTCAGGATCTCCAGATATTCTCCCTCCAGCCGCTTGTCCTTGAGCTGGCGGGACACGGACACACAGTGTTCGTGGTAGATGATGCTCTGGCCGTACAGCAGCAGGTCTCCATAGAGACGGCTCAGCACCTTGGCAACCACCATCTGGCCTATGGCAGAGAGTGGACGGGGATTCACAACCGTCACTCGACTGAGACGAACCGACAGTTGAGACAGTTAAGACAGTGCCGCTGAACTTCCGGTCACATGATCAGTGTCTGAAGGAGATTCAATTGAGCGTATGGAGGACATACTTTATGTTGCACTTTGAAAGAGTAATATTTACTATTTTACACCTTTATCCAAAAATATGTAATCAATGAACAGGTAGGTGTTTTGCATTTTGCTCAAGGATGCCAACAGGTAGACTGCCATTGGCGTTCGAACCCAGAACCTTTCGGCTTGGATTAAAACACAGTAACCACCAGACTATCCTGCCTAGAGTAGTGCTAATAAATACCAGAGCATCATTGAGCTGTCAGGATATCTACTTACAGAACCATACAGAATTCTAAGTTGAAGCAATGATCTAAATAGAGCAACTTGGGTTACCTTACATCACATCTCCAGAATATTCCCATGAACAAAGGATTGGCTCACAAGTGGAGCGCATACTCGGTAACTCACCCTGCAGGTTTTTGGCGTGTAAGGCGATCAGCAGCCCCATTTCATAACAAGCCCTGGCGTCTCGACTCCTCCCCGTGTCCTTGTAGCTTCGTCCCAACCACATGTACGTCTGCACATGCTCCTCCTCTGAAGGGCTCTCCGCGAGATCCCAGAACAGACTCAGGGATCTGTCGAAACAAACAAGCCACGGTCACAACACTGAACGTGTAGGGGGGGGCAAATGATCATCAGCCATGATGATGAAAACATATTTTAAGATAAGATACGAGAAAAAAAAACATATCGGCAAAGCATATATACCAACATAATACAAAGCATATATAATTATATGTTTATAGAATATAATATATGTTATATAAAATATAAAATATAAAATCTATAAAATATATAAAATATAAAAATATAAAAATATAAAACACAACCACTGTTTGTTAGTAACAACAATATAATGCTAATAAAAATACACAATATGAGTATAGCAGAAATCTAAATCTAACCTGATCAGGTAGCGTTCGGCCAGGCAGGAAGCCCCCACGTCCATGGCCAGGCAGCCCAGGTTGGCCAGCGACAGGGCCTGGTTCCTCTCGTTACCGCTCTCCCGGGCGATGGCCAGGGCCGAGTGGAGGTGCCAGCCGGCCTCCTGGACCCGAGCCTGACGCCTCAGACACAGGGCCAGCAGGTTGTGGATGACGCCTCGCTGGGTGGGGCTGTCGGTCCCCTGAAAAATGAGCAGAATTCAGACTGTCAATCTGGGTGAAGATGAGGATGATGAATATTAGAGTTTTGATTATTATTATTTTTCATGTTATTTTATTTTTCATTTATTTGTTATTATTACTAGTATTATTATCATTACTAGTATTAGTAGTATTAGTAGTAGCTGTACTCTTTACTACTGTTTAGTAATTCAGCAGACAGTTTCATCTAAAGCGACATACCCTAGCCACCACACCAACCTATGGCTTGTTGAAATATGAAGAACTCCAGTAAACTGCCCAGGTGGAATGAAATGTTAGTTCACCTGAAGAGATGTGAGAAGTGGCTGCAGAGTGTCCAAGGCCCTGTCCGTCTGGCCGGTCAACACCAGCAGCCAGCCCAGCTGCACGGACGCCTGGAACCCCTCTTCTTCGTTGATGCATCCCCCCGTCTCCACGGCCTGCTGGGCGCAGCACACCGCCTTATCCAGCACGCCACACTGCTGGTAGACCGACGCCAGCCCCAGACACAGGTCCCTCTGGGTCTTCCAGTCCCTCCCCTGCTCTGCGATGGCCAGTGCCTGCTGGAGGTAGACCACAATGTGGGCAGGGGGCAGAGCCGTGCCCTCCTTCCAGCGGGGGTTCAGCCGGCTGGAGTTCCTAACGAACAGATCCACCCTGTGGAAGGCGTCCGGGAGAGAGTGGTCCTTCCTGGTGTCCAGGCTGAGGGAGGCCAGTGCCAGGAAGGGCATGTATTTGCGGTGGTAAAGCTGGCTGAGCAGCCAGCTCAGGTCCAAGGGAGCCATGGCGGCCCGGCCGTCTGCGTCCGACAGGGCCTTCGTGAGGAACTGCATCCGTTCGATGAACGGCAGCGCGTCGTCCGTCTTCCGCAGGAGCAGGAAGAGGCTGGAGGCGAGGTAGCAGACGCGGGCCTCCAGGTGTCTGTCGCACAGCACCACGGACCTCCGCAGGAGCAGGTTGAGGAGCTCCACCTCGTCCAGGGAGCTGAAGTCGTGGCTGGGGGAACACAGGAGCAGGGCGCTGGCCTTCTCCAGCGTCTGGGGCAGCTTGTCGGTCATGCGCTGCTTCAGGTACACAGCGGTGATGTTGATGTAGAGAGCGGTGAGGAGCGGCGTGTCGGAGAAACCGTCCACGCCGACGCTCAGTGCCTCCTCGTAGTACACACGCGCCTGCATGGAAGGTAATAAGTCAATGTTTGTCCTGAACAAAACATATTACCTCTGCTACTACTACTACTACTACTTTTATATGGTGGAGCATCGTAACGCGTGAACTCTGGTCCCGTCTTGCTCAATTGGTAGAGCATGGCATTAACCCTGCTAGGGATAGGGGTTCAATTGAAATTGAAGTGAGAAAGGGGAAATAAACACTTAAAAACATAGCATCTTCATAATGTACCCTCATGATACCTGCAGAGCATAATGTAGCCATTATGGTTGGTCGTGTCTAGCTTGGTACACTGTAACACTGCCCGCGCTAAGACCATATACATTCACCGTATTGTAAGATTGGATTTAAAGCGTTAATTAAATGGCATCTTCTTCTGTCTTCTTCTTGCTTCTCCTTCATTACATGAAGTCCTATCGAATTACTATTGGCATTGGCAGTAAACCCTCGCGAATGACTCAACACGAACCTGGGAGTATTTGAGCTTCCTGGCACAGAGTCTCCCCAGGAGGAAGCATGCCCGCCTGTGTGCCCAGTGCCTCCCATTCCTCTTGGCAGCCTCCCGGACGGTCTCCAGGTGGCCCAGCAGCTCCTCCTCGCTCATCCCGCTGAAGGTGATCCACAGGAAGGAATGCTGCAGGTCGTAGAGGGGCGCAAAGTCCTCCTACCCGGGATGAATGCATGAAATAATTAATTAACAAATTATTCAATTCACCAAGTGATCAAATAACCAACCAATCAATCAATTAAGCAATCAACGAATCAAGCAATTTACCAACTAAATCAATTCATCAATTGATTAATCATATAAATCAATACACTAATAATGCTGTAGTAATTTATATATTGTACATTACTTATATCATTGTTGTTTAGACATAACTGTGAAACTTTCCTGTCAAATAGTGTCAAATAATTGTTCTGCTGTGTACCCTGACATACATGTCTTTGGAAACCAGAGCATCCTATGACTAAACGCACGTGAACACACACACAGGGAACAAGCACAATACTGTTGCCCCGCACCGCGCCCGCCTGTACCTGGAAGTCATGGTGGTCGAGCAGGGCGAGGGTGGGGTCGCTGAGCTCCGCCGTCGCCTCCTCCGCCTCCCAGCTGTAGTCCTCCAGGAAGAGGGCCGGGTCCTCCTGGAACTCGTCCAGCTCCCTGAAGGTGTCCTCGAAGGCGAAGGACAGTGGCTCGGGCCCGCGCCGCAGGGAACTGAGGGACGGGTGGTAGGAGGAGGGGCGCGGAGAGTGGAGCGAGGTGGAGACGGACGCACGCGGGGAGGGCAAGGAGGAGGAGGAGTGGTGGTGGTGGTGGAGGTAGGGGGGCGTTCCGGTGCTCCTCTCCGAGACGAGGCTCTGGCGGGCGCTCGCTAGGGCCTTGTGGTCTAAGGGGAGGGGAGAGAGGGAGAGAGATAGAAAAGAGGGAGAGAGAGAGAGAGAGAGTGATACAGACAGTCATGGGTTTGTTAGCAGTGAATACATAATAATAATAAAAAAACACCCAGGAGCAAAACCACTGAGAACATTATGAACTCAAAGACGAATTTACTTTAAACAACAAGTTATGAAACTGTACCTTGTTTGGGTCGGTTCCTAATGTACATGAAGTCACAATCATCCAATCTGTCTGGAATAGTACACCAAAAATAAGAAGTTAAAGGTTTAGTGGTTTTTAGCAGAGATGGAAAATGTTTTAGTATTTCCTGGTAGTTTCCAAAAGAGTGCATCTATTTACATTTATTGAATTAGAGGGCGAAATAAACACCCCTAGCACTTTCTGCAAAACCGCATTCCTTGATTCCTCAATGCTGCACTCTTGTTGTATGTTAACACACTTTGCTGTGACATTTGACTCCATAAAGGAAAAACAAATATTCCTACAGCTATCTTGGACCGGTATCGGGTTTCTTTAGCAAACGAGGCCGTGCTGTGCTGCATTTAAATGCATAGTTGCTCCGATATTGACTTGAGTACTTTGATTGCTCTCAGAATCACTTATGAGTCGCTTGGGCTCTTGAGGATCAGCTAAATGAATCAAGCTAAATGTAGAACTAGACTTCATCCTCTGTCTTCTCTATCGGGTGAATCTTTTTGTTTTGTTGGATGGAATGTAACCATTCTCACACACACACATACACACACACGCACACAGGCACGTGCGCACACACACACGTCCTTTACCTAGCCTGTACACAGAGCTGATGTCCGATGAGAACAGCCTTTCCAGCAGAATGCTGGGTTCGCTGGGTTCAGCGCTGCAGGGGTTAACCTGGGCCAGAGCTGCCCTCTCCTCCTCCGTCAGAAAGACCAATTGTCCGTCTCTGTGAGGAGGAGAAAAGAAAAAGACAAGCATTGTCACATCTGCTCGCCCACCTCCCTGGCCCTGTTTTACCCGGCCTAACCTCCCTGATACACACACAGACACAAGATACCGGATGAGGAACTGCCGCGAGTTGGAATGGACCCTGGGTCGCTAAAGATGGATTGCCTGCATAGTTAGCGCACCGCGTGAGCCACCGAGCCACGAGCTCAAGGTGATTCTACATTTGATACCTCGTCCTCGCCGACATTCGCACACCCACTGTCCCCTGTGCAAGGTGACAGTCGACCGCTCTCTGAGAAAAGCTGCGTGATGTACTCAAGGACATCTCGATGCTTAAGACCGGGGCAGCCCAGCATCAAACCAGGAACACTGGACTTTTCAAATGATGTGCTCCACCTCCTGAGATACTGCAGTCCCGTATTTCTTTTAAACATGAACATATTTATATGTGGGATTGCAGAACTCACATGCAATAATAACAACGATATGTAATAATGTAAAGTAATAATAGTGCCAGTACAGACTAATAGGTGGCACTTGGGGCAGCCAATGAAACATTTTGTTGGGGGGGCATGTGTCACCCCAGGCCCCACCGTGGACGTGCCCCTAATAGAGCTGATATAAACATGAAACGAGGCACACTGTAAAGTGTAGTCAAACCTCTGTGAAAATCAGACCAGTGCTGTCAAACCGTGAATTAAAAAGTGAAAGTGAAGGCAGCCGTGAGTATCTCACAGTGGCATGATGTCCAGCGGCCTAACGTGGGCCTTGCGTACGAAGCCGGTCTGTCCCGTGGACGCGTGCGTCCCTATGAACATGTCCAGGCCTCGGACCAGCAAGCCCCGGATCTCCACCACGTCTCCCTGACTCAGCTGGAGCTCGTCTCGCCCCAGCGGACTGTAGTCCTCCATGGCCACACACGTACCGCTCACTAGAAGTTAACAATTTATGGATTAGACAACCTCATGAAGATAGAGCTAGTGAGATATAGAGATAGTTATTGGTTGGTAGGTCAATGCGACCTAGCTAGGGAGGTTCAGTAAGCATCGGCTGTTCTTTTGCAGAAGCACACTGCTATGCTACGCTTACGTGCTAATGTGAACCCAACGAGAATATGGATACAACCCAAACCGGAAGGCCACAGTTAGGTCCGAAACCAGGACATTATTGCTGTAACAATCAATAGACGTGCCATTTGAACTATGTATAGGCTCGATTTCCAGTCTCTCTTTCATTGTACAGGAGAGCCTGGAGGAAGGACCTAACGATTTGGGCAGGCCAATCAGGTGGCACTTGAGCTGTGATTGGGCGGATTGGTCTTGACATGAGTTGAAGGGCGGAACTGGCAGCTCCATGGTACAATTGGCTGGCTGCACGAATCAGAATGCAACGGTGTGAGGGAGCTAAACCGGTAAAAGCAACGCATTGGGTCAGACTAATGTAAGACTTATGTTAGTAAGACTGGTTAACCAGTAGTAGAAACAGGAGCTGGTCACAACCTGTGTGTTGACAGTGTTAGGGGTGAGTATATGTTGAATAGGTGAGCCTCACCAATGGGATGTTCAAAGTGTTCCTTGTCAGCTGGCGAGCATCCAGCCATCCCTGGGTACTTCCTCAGGAACCACCTGACCAAACAGGAAGCCACGTTTACAAAGTGTTGGCACAAAAAGACAACATCTTTTTGACGAGTTGTTTTGCTCGGGCAGCCAAAAACAAGAAGAAGACAGAACATTGGTGATGCACGTAAGAAAGACAAACTGGATGTGTTTTCTGTGACTCACTGGTAGAAGGGGTAAGGCAGGGGCTGCATGGACTCGACGGGCACCAGGCCATGGATCCCAGTGGAGAGCAGCGTGCCCTCCCACATGGCCTCCTGCCCCGTGTCCCTCACCATCAGCAGGTCATTCTTCTCGAACGATAGCTCCTCCTCCACCTCCACCTCCTCATCCTGATCACTCCTCCTGCACAGCGCCTTGGCGAAGAAGGACCCTGGGCAGGGCGGAAATCACAGATCGAAAAAACGATCAAGACAAAAGAAAACAAATGCGTGCAAGTCAGCAAGAAACACAAAAATAGTTTATTCTATAGTGGCTCCTGTCACATTGGTTTTCGTTATACAAGGCTCTGAAATGCAGTATAGCAAATCCTGCCAGAGCATGCTTATTCAGCGGCTGGCCAATGATGGATGTTTCATTCACCGCTATTAGGTTAATGCAATACTTAGTGCTATTTGCCAGCAATGCACTCTATACTATAATGTTTTCCCAGCCGCCTTGCTGCCCAGAGAGAAACATGCAAGGTCTATACAGGAAAAATAAAAATCTATAAAAGTAGCGTGGCAATATTGCCTCGGTGAGATATGTTATTATTTTGAAGAACATGGAAATAATCCTATCCAATCCAGTCCCCTTTAGAACATAATCCAATTATAGGAATTCCTGCGAATACACTGGGGTTTTGTCATGGTAAACGGATACGGTCTGACAGAGCAAGAATGGGAACTGGAGGTGTATTGTTCCACAGAGGACATGTGGTGGAACGTGCATGACCTACTGTTAATGTCAGTAAAAAAAAGACTGAGTGTCGTAGATAGTATTTACCCAAATAGGAACATAATGGAATTAAAGCTAATGTGCTGTTTTATTTGTATTTTTTTTTTTTTTACTGTTGCAGGGATAGAACCCATAGAGACGGTATTATATTAGCAACTACATTCAAAAATGTTCTGAATTCATGTGGAAAAAAGAGTAATTTCAGATGAGTCATTGTTTTATCAGAGAATTTGCATCGGAAACGTCATTCTGGCAATATACTATGAATCTAAATCTAACGAAAATGCATTACACTTTTGTGAAAATATATATGCTTTACCACCAACAATTATGAAATCACTCACCGTTAGAATCCCACTGCCTTACTATAAAATGTGTGAATCAGTAAAGTTACATTTTGGAGCGAGCGAGAGAGAGAGAACCATCTGAATATCAATACACTGACTGTGAAGGTGCCACCGCTCACCTTCTTGGACCAGCAGGCCGAGGTAGAGCGTGGCCAGATGCTCCTCATCCACCGACACGTTGATCTCCAGGTCACTGAGCAGCTCTGGGTCCAGCCAGAGGGTCTGGTCAAACAGGAAGTTCTCCAAACACCGTGCTACGTAACCTGGAACAAGACACACATAGATCCACAGACATGAATGTGCATGTCTTGCCAACTGTGCATACAGCTGCACACACAGATGCACACACAAACACATACCTGCACGCACATACACACATGAACATTACAACATCAATATAACATGCTCTTTTAAGCCTCCTATGATATAACTATATGATCAAGCAATCCTACCTAGTACTAGGTAGGTTGAAAACTTCCAGACCTCTTCCACGGTCTTGAAGGTAAGCACAAAGCTGTCTTTCTCAGCGTGGACAGACACCAGACGGGCAGACAAGTCCTGAAGAAAAAACACACATTCATGTCTCACAAAACAACCAATCAAATCAAATCCCCGTAATTTTACTATATGACAACATATAGTAAATATATATATGGTAGTATCCTACCATATTGATAATTTCTATTGCCTTGTTTATCAAAGTGGAAAAATTGTATATGCAATTATGTTATAGCGAAGAAGGGATTAAATACAATATGTAGGTATCGATTATTAACCCATCTTCACGATAATCTTACATATGTGAAAAGATACACACACTAGAGTTCATTATTATTTTACTCAAGTGTATAGCATTATAGGAGCATCTCAGCAGTACAGCTGACCTTAAAGAGCTGGATGACATCCTGGCTGTTGCTCTCCACCACTCGGAGTCTGGTCCGAAGTGCTTCCTGCAGGGAGGAGTCCGGCAGCTCGGTAGAGCGCCTCCGCCCACTAAACACCAGCGTGATTTCTGAGCAACAGACGAAGGAGAACCAAGTGTAATGAATCAACCAACCATCAGATTTGTCTCAAATTACCTTCCCCTTTATATTTCTAGTTTGAAAGAACAAGAAAAGTAATTTGAGGTGATAAAAAAGTTTAGAATTTACAATGGGTCCATTCTGCTAAATGGATTCCCCATCGCATCGGCGATTGCGAGACGGACTCCGAGAAGTAATAGTGTTAGTTAGAACATTTGAGATCTTTGCGGTTATAAATTCTTAATGCATCCGTTAAGTACCACTCATCCCCATTAGTTCAAAGTAAACATCATCTTATTACACAGCAAATAATTTTTGACAGTTGGGAACTATGTTTACTTAAAAGAAACCGAATAAACAAACCAAAGTAGAGCTAATTATCTACTCGTAGGGAAGACACCCAACTTTCACAGGTCCAGACATCGTTAGCTAGCTCACGTCTAGACGCGGTGTGAGCTAGCTAGCTCATGTTTCAGGCAGATGGTTCGGAGGCACGACCGTCAGTCCCTGGAGAGAAAGCGGAAGAGCTTTTAGGGCCCTGAGTGGCCCCTCTCTCTGAGTGGTGATTTACTATCTATTTAAGAGGAAGGCACTTAACCCTGGCCCAGACTAACGGATGCAGCAAACATGCTGAGTATGTAGTTTAATAACCTTGTTGTATCATCATCTCACATGCAGCTATCATACAAATACATTAAAAAGAGTCCAGTTGGAGGGGCAGGGTAGTCTGCTCTAGTGGTTAGGCTGTTTTGACTCCCAGCCGAAAAGTGTTCTGGGTTCGACCCCCAATGCCCTCAGCCTACTTGTAGGCATCCTTGAGTAAGATGCCGAACCCCCCTGACCCACTATCTGAATTTTACTGTTTGTCGCTTTGGATTAAGACTCTATTTACTACTATGTAATGATCGTGCCCCAGTCCCATGAACTGCTTGTCTTCCCTTTGACTCGTTAGCCAAATATTTCACCTGTGTGGAGATTTCTGATTCTGTTCACCTGTGTTCCTTCTTAAGTTCCCTAGTTATGCCCCTAGTTATGTGTCGTTGTATCTCTATCTGCTCTGTCGTACCCCAAGTAGAGTTCTGTTTTCTAGTTTGTTTCTGCGTTTGGGTTCACCACCTGCTCCTAGCCTGACGTGCACTTTGACAAAATAGTAGTAAATAGAGTCAATACGAGTCTCTATTGATTGAGTCTGAAAACAGTTACCTGAGAAGAATTTCTCTCCCGTGCCAAGTGATACAGTACTGCTCCGGAGCAGGGCTTCCTTCCGCTTCCAGTAGCTGACCGGCTCCACGCCCCCTTCCCCCGACTCACCCCCTGGACCCTCCTCCCCGTCCCCCTCCTCTAACCCTGGGGTGGGGGAGAAACTCAGATTTAAAGAGATGTCAGGTTCAACGAGGTTCAGGTCACGTTCTGGCTACCTTTAATCTAGGAATACACAGCTTGATCCTGTTAAACTGTTATGGGGTAAACATAACATGGCGCCTTATTGTTTGCTAGTGTAAGCCACTGTATTCAAAACAAAATCTGTTTTGTGAGGTTCTGAGGTTGTGTGTGATGTTGTTTGTTAACAGTGTTCTGATAGTCAGTGAGAAAGTACATCATGAATCTCAGCAGAAAAAAACTACAAAATAGATAAATAAATTGCCGGTACATGAACAGGATCTCCATCCTTTTCACACATCAATCATGATATTATGAATATCAGCCGTTTGAACATAGCAAATCCTGAACTAAATATCGAATCCCTCTTAAAACTGTCAGTTGCTTTGATAACATGTCAATTCTCAACAAGCTTCCGTCCCACATTTGCCTTCTTTCGCTGCTCATACCTTTAGCCATGATGTCATTTCCTGAGAAATGCTCATTGGTTCCCCCCAGGGTGTAAGGTGGTTCCCTCCAAAGAGCATCCAGCTCTGCAGGGGAGATGTCTGCAACAGGTTCAGGGGGTCAGTCAGTGGGACACAGCGCTAGATCCATCACACAACACCATGGAGATGACCATGGAATGGTTTTTGGTACAATCATGAATCAGCAATAAACCTTTGCAAATAGATTTAGTGACAACATTTTCATGCATGCAGGTGGTCCCATGCCAATAGACCAAAACAATGGCACAATAAGTTCAGAGGCAGAAAGAGCTACAGGTTAGTGCGCTAATGAACATGGGATTTGGGCAAGGGCCTGGGGGCGGTGGGGGTGTGGAGGAGTACAATAGTACTACACAGGGAACACACACACGCACACACACACACACACACAAAGACCCGATGCAGAAACACAGTGGTGACATCAGCCATGCCCATCACTGTCTAACGTATCGTTTTGGGTGGGAGTAGCACAGTCGGACTCAAAGCACAGCATTCATAAAGTACCACAAACATACTTCACACTCGAGACACTGGAAGTCCAACATTGTCAAGCTTTGCAGGTATATGAGAACACAGCAGATGAACGAAAAAAAACAACAACAGAACACAACTTTGCAGCTAGGACGAGACAACGCGAGGGATCACACCACAGCCGGTCAACACAACACCACACGGCCACATACTCCATGTTAGACCATGGCCTATTCTGTCCCATTCCAGCAGAGCACAAACACAAACGGTTAGCAGCGAAAAACAAATAGCGCTAGGCTACGGATCTGACAGCCCCTGCTTGTTGTTGTTAGCACAACACTCCATGCCTCTTCGTTACCTTCACGGCCCACGCCGTTACCCATGTTTCCTATACACCTACAGTGCTGTCTATCTGAGTGAGTCCTTCTCACCGCCGAGTGGCCGGCGGCGGGAGCTGGGTGCTGGGTGGTGGGGGGGACCGACCTGTGAAGGAGGAGAGGCAGGCCTGGATGAGGGCTCCGCAGCAGGGGGAGAGCAGCAGCAGCGGTCGGCAGCAGCAGCAGCAGCAGTAGGACGCCATGCGGGCCGCCAGCCGGCTGCAGCTCCCAGGGATCAATGCCATTCTGTCGGCCCTCGCCGGTCCCTTTAATGTCCTGCTCTACCTCTGGCTCTCTCTCTCTCTCTCTCTCTCTCACTCTGTATCTCTTCTCTCTCCCTCTCCCTCTCGCTTCGCTTCTACTCTCCCCTCTATCTCTTCTCTCTCCCTCTCCCTCTCGCTTCTACTCTCCCCTCTATCTCTTCGTCGCTCTGTCTCTCCCTTTTCTCTCGAATCATCACACCTCACCCTCTATCATCCTATCTCTCCCCCCCCCCCCTCTCCTCGTGTCTCCCTCTCTATCTGTCTCTTTTTTCTCTATTTCTCTCCTTTCCTCTCTCCCCTTCTCTATCCCACTCTCCCTCTCCTCCTCTCCCTTCTCTCTCTCTCTCTCTTTTTCCCTCTCTCCTACTTGCTGGTGGACATTAAGCCCCAGTATCCTTGCCTATAATATCTTTAGAGCTTACAGGACCCACCATATCCCTCCTTCCTCCACCTGCGTATGCTTAGCGTGTGTCTCGTTTCCTGGTCTGCGTGCCTTATCTCTCTCTCTCTCTCTCGCTCTCTCTCTCTGTGTCTGTCTCTGTCTCGTTCTCGCTTCGTAATCCCTCTGTCTCTTGCAGTCTCCATCACCCCCTCCCACCAGCCTTGCTCTCTCTCTCTCTCTCTCTC
>OOFB01029877.1:11599-25689 GCA_900323305.1 Trachyrincus murrayi
ATATAGGTCATTTAATATCTTCATAACTATATATATATATATATATATATATA
This sequence comes from Trachyrincus murrayi, assembly GCA_900323305.1. NCBI lineage: Eukaryota > Metazoa > Chordata > Actinopteri > Gadiformes > Macrouridae > Trachyrincus > Trachyrincus murrayi. The sequence continues at coordinate 11,653 of OOFB01029877.1, forward strand.
TATATATATATATATATATATATATATATATATATATATATATATAGGTTGAGAGTCTAAACCAGCAGATTAAGAGTCTTCTAAAGATAATGTATTGAACTGAGAAAAAGAAGAAGGAGAATGTTCCCTCCTGATTTATAAATTTATGCATCTTCAGATGAGGGTGGTGGTGGTATGTTGCTGTTGATGTTGGCGGTAATCATAGTAACCTTTAAAATAGCCTGAGAATGCCTGCTTGACCTGTTCCCACGGTAACTCAGCGCCTTCTCCCAGCAATGTCTTCAACCCACGATGACCCTCTACAGGATCTCTTCTAGTCCATCATCTAACCCAGCACCTGCACGCCTGGTCTCCAAACCAGATTTACACTGGCACCTGATATCCATGAAAACAAAAGGATATGTCCTGCATTGGATCTGAAACTAGCTGTAATGTTGTCGACCCACATGACCTTAAAATGTGAATTTGGTTTTAAACCTTCGTCAACAATCATGGGGCCCAGCGACTTCCTGCTCTGCTTTAATTGCACATTAATTGACGTTAGCATTGTTAGCGGGTGGATAAAGCTAATGATTCAGCTGCTAAATTTAGCTTGTGTTTCATGTTAGCATAGTTAGCGTGTGGCTATGGCTAATGTGTCAGTTGCTAAAGTTAGCTGCTGCAAGGTTAGCCCTTGAGGCTAGCCCTGCAGGCCTATACTCGACTCCCTAAAGCCGCTAGATTGTGTGAAGTGAAGCTCATTTCACCTGTAACTTCTTCCACCTGCCAGGGAACGTACCTCCTGACAGCACTGTTTTTATCTCCCTGATGATCAAAATATCCACATGTTGCTGAGTGAAAGTTCCTATCCAGACCAAATGGTTAAACTTCAGCTGATACTTTGTACAATTAAATATCAAAGCTTTTGAAAAACATCAGTACAAAAGATAAAGAGATACATGGTGTAGATTGCAAAGTAAATGTTGTCTGGTTTCATTTGTTCATTGGAATCTCTCACCAACCTGATCTTAGATTTGTTCCATAGACTAGGTTAGGCCTTTGTAGGCCTACATATGTATAAAATAGTATATACTATAGAATACAATATGTATAAATAGTTTATAATATATGTATACAATAGAATATAATATGTATAAAATAGTATGGAATATAAAATGGGTTCATCTAAAACCAAGACAAGATCATTGAGACCAAGAGGAGCAGGTGCTCTTGTTCACAAACACTGGGCTGAGGAACAAAACGTATTCATATAAATATATTAATTTTAAAGCACGTGAATGATAATACATAAACTCGTGTGGAGAAAAATCCAAAGAAATATTAAAAGGCTTCATCTTATAGTCAAGAATGTAATCTGGGGTGTTTTCCTGCAGTTTAGGTTGCCTTTATTTGTACTGGTTTATTCAGGGTTTTGGTGAGGTCGTTTTCTTGTGAACACTTCCAGCTGAGAACCACTACACAAAGCTGAGGACCAGACAGCTCACCTGCAGGCCCTAAAGCTGCCGGTTCCATCTTACACAGGTAGATCACAATGATCACTCATGTTTAAAAACAAAATAGTGTTATTGTAACAAACTATTATACACGTATGTACAAACATTGTACATTTGGCAAAATATTTAATTACGCCCTACTGCTTAAGCCGTTGTTCCACATGTCACCACTAGAGGTAACTGAAACCCCCGTTTAACGGGATGCGCTAAAAGACAACATACAACTAGCAGCCTCAAAAGGTATTCACCCTTGTGCACCGCCGAGCCCAGCGCCCACCACCCCAGCGACCGCCTTTTCTTGCAATTAGTGGTGGCACGTTACTCAATGAATTGGCTACCACCATGTTCCCCATGATTTGGAGTGGATCCGACTCATGTTTTGAATTCATGGCATTTAGGTGTGATTGTGCGCCCCCTGTGGGCAAAGTGGGGGGGGGGCTGAGCGTTTAAATTTGACCGCGAATTATAGCGCCCCCTATGGGCGAATTCGTCTCAGACTTTTTGGAGACCTGCTTTACCAGGATACATATATGTTGGACAAATTTGAATTTTTTTTTTTACCAATCGGGGGCTGAGCTATAGGCGTTTCCTTATCAGAATAATAATAAGAATATCCAGAGCAATAACAATAGATACAGATACTCTGTGAATACCTAATAAGAACACAGTAGAACCACATGTAAGATCTCTTTATTGTTTAGAAGAAATTCCTGGAAACAAACAAATAAAACTATTTGGTGGTCTTTCATAACAGTACAAATCTTTTAGAAATACCGGTTCTAATAGTCGGGCAAGCTTAGAATAAAACCATTTGTTATAGAGCTATTAGAAACTGGTTGATTTCTGTGCAAGGTGTGTGCATAGCTTAAAGACTTCTCCAGATGAGAGCGTTAACACCGAACATCTTTAAAAGGTTATTAAGGGCTAATTCCAGATAATGTTATTAGTGGTTTTTCCCTAACGTGAATATAACAAACCCATCGACCATGTGAGAAATAATAATGTAAATAAGGTTGACATAATTAAGTAGTGAATTGAAGTGATGAAAGATGTCAGAAGTCATCAATAATCAACATTATTCACACAAAACCAACTGAGAATAAGATTAGTTAGTCTGGACATCCAAACTGACCAAACAATTGAAAACATTCTCTCCTTAATGGGCGTTATGATAACTATAGTTTCAAAATAAAAGTATGTTTCTTACATCAAGTGACTGTAAGGTCATTTTCATTGGAAACATTTCTCCCCGACAAAAAGAAAAAATTAAATATAAGGCTAACTTAAAAAACGTTAACTCGTTTAGTTAATATGTCTGTACTACCAGTTAGTGGGCCGGTCTCTACTAGGTTTAGCTGAAGCAAGGTAGCAAACTCTCTGTGGTACTTGTTTCTGGGGACGGGTTACAGGGTGACACCGGTGCTGCAGAGGAAGGAAGGAAGTTCCTGGAAGCTCCACCAGGGAGCGACGGTAGCCATGACAGGAGTCCTCCTCTGAGACCCAACACTACAGCAGCAGACCACACAGAAATCAAGCACCCAGACCAGAGGTCAACCAGCAGACAAGAGGTCAACCAGCCAGGGCTCTCCTACAAGCTGTGCCCAGCAGCCATCACACGGGACTGGTGCTACACATGCTCAGTGAGACAGAGACTCAACTGAAAACCAAGAGCCTGACTAGCTGAATCTCTCTTCTCTCTTCTCCATCACAAGCACGTCTTCGCTCCACAATAAAACCTGCTTCCGGATCATTCAAGAGAAACGTCCACCGGGGTTAGAACGATCCACACCTTTCCACACCTCTCCCTGATCAACAGAGACCACCGTATGAACACGTTATATGAACATACTGTATAGAAGAGAACCAGACTAACAAACAACACACTTTTAACAAACACACACACATTCCTACGCCACAAACACCTCAGCGAAGCACATTCCACCGTCTGTGCAAAGTTCTGGTCAGGTTGAGGTTATTCATCCTGAAATAGAACATCTAGTTTGTGTTAAATGTTACGAGTGGCCTCCTAACAAAACACTTTTTGGTTGAAACGTCAACATTTAAACCGATTAAAGCTGTAAAATATGTAAAATATGTGATGTACTTGAAGGGGGGGATGTTTATATCAGACATCGACTACCACCTGGGGAAGATAAAGTGCAAACTGTGACACCTTGGAACAGACAGAGAGACCAGGAAGAGATACATGGGGCCGCTTTCTCCAGTCCTGATTAGCCCAGAGTGGAGGTCTGGTGTGGCTGGGGCTCCAGGAGACAGGGGCCACCCGGGGGCCCTAATGACTCTCAATAACCACCGGCTCATAACCTCCAGCTGAGACCCTGAGAGAGGGAGAGAGAGGGGATGATGAGAGGGAGGAGGTGGAGGACGAGAGGGAGGAGGAGGTGGAGGAAGAAGAGAGGAGGTGCAGGACGAGAGGGAGGAGGTGGAGGAGGAAGAGAGGAGGTGGGGGATGAGAGGGAGGAGGTGGAGAAGAAATAGAGGAGGTGGTCCCAACCTGTTTCCGAGGTGTATGCCACTAAGTGCCGTGGTTCCGTCTTTGTTGACGAACAGACGCAGGTTGCTATCTGCACAGGAAACAGGGGTTACCATTAGTGCCCGACTAATATGTGTTTTTCAATGGCCGATTTAGAGAGCAGGGCGGCTGATGGCCGATATATAATGCAGATATCATGTTGTTGTTTTTCAACCACCACTGACATCACCCACCACTAACTTCTGCAATATAACATTATTTTAATAATATTTTATTATTATGTTTCTCAAAAATATATACACACATAACAATACAAACTGTAGGAGCCAAATTAATGTTTTAATATAAATTGTGTGTTTTTAGTATTTATTTGTTCCCTATATTAAAGTGGCCTTTCTCATGATAATAATTGTATGCCGATCATATAAGGGTTCTTATTGTTTGCACAATATACGCACTGCGTTATATGCAAGTAATTGTTCATTTGGCCAGCCGACGGAAATGTGTTGTGTGCCTTTAAGAAAAGACGCAACGCATGTAAACACAGTGCATTACTGACTCAGATCATTACCGACTCCCATGTCCAGTAACATGCTATGGTGCAAGGTCAGTCTGGTGTGTAATATCACATCAACACATACGTGGTGTAGGGACGTCATGCTACAACTACACGCCAACGTCACGGCTTTGCACACCTTCTGTATTGTTGATGTCCTCGAAGTTGTGACTCTGGATGATCTTCTCCACGATGTCGTCGGCATCCATGCGGGTGTCGTTGACCCAAGACGGGTGACTCTCCACCGAGTCCTGCTTCCTTCTGGAGGACAAGACAGCACTGTTAAGAGTCCTGCTTCCTCCTGGAGGACAAGACAGCACTGGTAGAGTCCTGATTCCTCCTGGACGACAAGACAGCACTGTTAAGAGTCCTGCTTCCTCCTGGAGGACAAGAGAGCATTGTCAGAGTCCTGCTTCCTCCTGGAGGACAAAACAGCACTGTTAAGAGTCCTGCTTCCTCCTGGAGGACAACACACACACTGACAACACATACACTGTTAAGAGTCAACCTGCTGGATGACTAGAGATGACTAGGTAAAGTGAAGTTAACTAGGAGATGATGAGGTATGGTTCGGTTAACTAGGTAAGGTGAAGTTAACTAGGAGATAACTAGAGATGACTAGGTATTCTAGGTGAGGTGAAGTTAATCAAGTAAGGCAAAGTTAACTAGGTATGGTGAGGTTAACTAGGTAAGGTGAAGTTAACTAGGAGATAACTAGAGATGACTAGGTAAGGTGAAGTAAACTAGGAGATAACTAGAGACGACTCGGTAAGGTGAAGTTAACTAGGAGATAACTAGAGATGACTAGGTAAGGTGAAGTCAACTAGGAGATAACTAGAGATGACTAGGTAAGGTGAAGTCAACTAGGTATGGTGAGGTTAACTAGGTAAGGTGACGTTAACTAGGTGTACCTGGAGAGTCTGTTGGGGGGCAGGCAGGGTCTGGGGGGTCTCAGGGGCCGGTCTGGGCGGTCCCCCTCAGCAGTGGGGGGTTCACCGGCCCCCAGGGCCCCCCCCGAGGTGCTGCTCCCGGTGGACAGGTTCCTGCGGTGGGTCAGGTCAGACACACTGGAGGAGCATGAGTGTTCAGTACTGTAGCCTGCACACACACACACACACACACACACACACACACACACACACACACACACACACACACACACACACACACACACACACACACAGAGAGAGAGAGAGAGACAGAGACAGAGAGAGGACAGTAAAGTACCAACTTGCTGAGTGAGTTTAGTCTTACAGTAGAACCGGTAATGGTTAAATACAAATAACACGTCATCATATCACCAGAGATAAGACACGTTTATACACGCTACCAGCCTCTACACACCCTGGGGGGAGTACAGAGCAAATGCTACAGGAGGGCAGGGGAGGAGTTGGAAGTGGAGAAAGTGATGGTGAGGAGGAGGTAATAGTGAGGAGGAGGTGATGGTGAGGAGGAGGTGATAGTCCGGAGGAGGTGATAGTGAGGAGGAGGTGATGGTGAGGAGGGGGTAGAGGAGGAGTAGGCCTACCTGAGATGCGGCTGTGTTGGCTGGCGTAGCTGGAGTTACGAGAGTGTCCCGACTGGAAGACCTCGGCCACGGGAGAGAGGGGCAGCTCAGACTCTTCCAGAAGGCCTGGAGTCAACACCACACACCCACTTCAAGATCAATATCTAAATAATACTATACTATTACTGGAACTATTACTTAACTGGAAACTATATTGTAATGATACCAAACATCTAATATCTAAGGTAGTAACCAGCTAATAGACCCTTTTTACAGAGGTGGCATCGTAGGACAAACACAGGTGTATAACACTAATTATGGGTCTTCTTTTTACAGTCTATGGTCCTACCAGAGTTGACAGGGGGTCTGGGCTTGGAGCCCCGGGTCAGGGGCCCTGTGGTGCCTGTGCCCCCCCCCTTACAGTCCAGCTGCAGGGTGGGCTCCCGTCCTGGGACCGAGATAGACTTGGCCGTGCTGGGAGGGCTAACAGGAGAAAACATAAGCAGTCACTTAACTGAACCTTAACTTATAAATCTTAACTTATACCAGGAAAAAACAGAAGCAGTTAGCAGTCAACGTATTACCCTTAACTTATCTTATCTAACAACCTTAAACCGAATACAACCTTCTCTAACTCAATATCCAACATAAATTTCTAACTTTATATCTGATCTATCCTATATTCATATGCTGTTCTGTTTCTAGCCTAGTAGGTTAGCATTTAGTCTAGTTTACCAGATTAGCTTAGCATTACCCTACTGGATTCCAGAGGTCACACATGGCATGTGCCTGCCTCTCTGTCAGAGGGATTAAATGTACTGGAAAACATCAAACTGCTGAATATAGGATCATTCACTTCACTGTTCCCATGTGACAGTAAATAGTTATATCAGCTACAGAATAGATGCTGACAGGTGAAGTTACTCAGTCACTATCTGCAGTTTCCAGACTAGTAAAATAAGGAACTAGGTCTTACTTCTTTACACTCGTTATGTTCAGGGACAGAAATTGAGATAATAAAAGACCAGCAAATAAACAACAAAGTGTTAAAAAGGAGAAATGTGAAAACGGCTACCAGACTCACGTTTTAAAACACGGATCTCCCGACAGCAACGTCATTCCAATGATCACCTGACAAACACACAGACTTTAGACATATATGTATGTAGAATGTATAGATTATATTGGAGACGTACATTATTTTATATGTAACAGTGTACATCTCCATTAAAATCTATACATCCATTATATGTTGTTATATTAGACATATACAGTAGGTTATGTTAGACATGTACGTTGTACATATCCACTTGTCTTCCTAGGGGCTTGTGAGTAATACAGTACCTTACCATCAGTATGGAGTTGCCCAGGGGCTTGTGGGTAGTCTTACCTTCAGTATGGAGTTGTCCTGGCGGGTGTTCTTGGTGTCGTAGCCCTCCAGCAGACAGCAGCGCACCGTGGAACCTGAGCCAGCAAACTCCGCCATGTTGAGGTCTGTGAAGCCCAGCTGGGGGAGGGGGGGGGGGGGTTAGCTGAGGAGCTAGCTTGCAGGAGATAGCTTGGAGGCCTTAGCCGGTCCTACAGCAAGAGGTTCCCATAAAAACAGCCCATACAGCTAACAGAGCCTTACATGGACACGCTAGCATTAGCTACACATGAACTGTGTTATTACAATATTACAATACGGCCATGGGTTAAGCCTTTCCCAATATTCATCCTAGTCGTATTGTTGCTATGAGCATATAGAATACCTAGATAGGTGGTTGTACATCATCAACTTCATCATCTGATCTTGTAATAAAGGCCAGCTAGAAAAACTCTCCCCTACTCTCCACTCCTCTGCCCTCCCCTCCCCCCTATCCTAATACCCTACCCTACCCTATTGTACTCTACCCTACTGTAGTCTACCCTGCTCTACCCTATTGTACCCTGCTCTACCGTGCCGGGTTATTGTGGGTTTACATTGTTTTTATGGGGAAGTGTGAGCTGTCTCCCAAGGTCAAAGTAGATTTCCCCTCTCTTTTAGAACCAGTGTTGTTTTGTATGGACCAGGTTCCTGTTTCTAGAGAGCAGACAACAGACTGAGAATGCTGAGAAACCTTCTCCACCTCCACGTCCTGGTCTCCCTCTCTTACTGCTGCACCCCCCCCTCTCTCTCCCCACCTCAGTCGTCTCCCTCTGCACCTCCTGGTCTCCCTCTGCACCTCCTCCACCTCCTGGTCTCCCTCTTCTACTCTGTTAAAACACAGGAGAGCTCATCGTCTTCCCAGAAGGAAGACGGAGGTGTATATTTATATTTAGCTGAAGGAAGTCTAAAAGCAGAGAGCAGGAAGGAGGAAGTGGTTCCTTTCCATCGCCAACCTGAAGTGATCAACAAACCCTCCCACCTAGCTCACTACCCAACACACGGTACAAAGGAGGCCGGGATGGAGCTACAGGATGTTTAGCAGATCCCTCAGTGTGGACAGAAGACATGTTTTAGATGGGATTAGATGTTTGTCAAGAAGTTCAGGGAGAAGTGCCAATATTTGGATGGTTGTGTTTGTTAGCGTTTAAAGGTATTTGCATGAGACGTTGGCAAGTGATCTGCTGTGTTTAGAAAACAGTGGGCTAATGTGTCCATGAAAGACAAACAATCTCACCTTCGTATACGCTTTCCCTCCCTTGAGTTCCTGCAGAGGAAAAAACACAGAAAAAATATGAATTGGGTCCAATTACAGGTCAATTACACAGCTCTAGTTACAGAGCTCTAGAGCTAATGCTAGTGTTTATTTATCTTATTATGTAAAAATTCTTTATTATTAATATATTTTTTAACATTTTTATTTTTTGGCCCTTTTTTTTTTTGTGATTGTTCTACGTATTGTGAGCTTGCCATGTCACAAGAATTTCACTGTTTAGAATGACCCTGTGTTATACATTGCAAGTGATCAATAAAACACCTTGACTTTGACTCTAGTTTACATAGCTCTAGTTATAAAGCTATAGAGCTCTAGTTACACAGCTCTAGTTACAAAGCTACAGAGCTCTAGTTATAGAGCTCAGAGATCTAGTTACATAGCTCTAGTTACATAGTTCTAGTTACAGAGGTCTAGAAATCGAATTACAGCACGCTAGTTACAGAGCTCTAGTTACATAGCTCTAGTTGAGCTCTAGAAATCGAATTACAGCGCTCTAGTTACAGAGCTCTAGTTACACAGCTCTGTAACTAGAGCTCTAGTTACACAGTTATGGTTCAGGGATGTGATCAGGTGAGCAAAAAAAAGCAGGAAAATCTTTTACAACCCATCGCAGCACCTTTTTGGAGGGAGGCATAAGCTCCAATTTTGAGGCTGAGAAAATGTTGTTTTTTTAAACAACCATTAACACCATGTCATCTATGTGAGAATAAATGGAAAAACATTATTTACATTACATTTTTACAGTCTGAATATAGAAAATAATGGCATTGAACGTCCAATACTTAATTTAACGATTTATTATAGGTGTACATTGGCTGGTCTACACGTCCCTGATGGTTGTAGGTTTGATTCCCAGCACAGCTCTTATCACCTGCAGCGGCATCAATAGCTGAGCTCATTTCCTGTTGACATTTGCACTCTAAAAGCCTCCATAACCAACAGACTAGCTAGGTTCTAAGTGTTTACTAGGTGTTGGTAGAGCCTTGGTGTCAAGCGTTATGTAACAGACATCATGTTATCTCCAGCTAAAGATTATTCCTCAGAACGCAGGGCTATCAGGCCGCTGTAGCGTGTGTGTTTAGGTAAATTCCACACATTGCTGAGGAACAAGCCTCAGTCTGCAGGCATGTAGAGGCGCTGGGGTGAGGAAAGCGTTGTGCTCTGAGAGACAAGCTGACACACGCAGAGACGCCACAACCTGCTCTCTGAACAAACACACACACATGTTCAGTTCGGAGACATCTCCTACAGGCCTACGTGGGATGTTCATAGACAATGAGTGAAGTGTGTGTGTCCTACCTTCCTAACAGATACTCTGCAGACGGAGGGGTCCAGAACACCGGTGTGAGGGTTGGCGTTCATCTTACACACAAAGGAGAACCTCTTTCTCCAGCGAACACAGTTCTCCTGCACCTCCTCTCTGTGGAACCAAACATACAGAACTTCCGTCATGTTCCCCTCTAAACACACGACTCTCAACACACGACTAGATGTTCCTTTGCCTTCGATGTTCACCTCTATGAACAGGAGAGTGAAGAGGGGCAGAACAGTGGGTTGTAGAAGAGAGGAAAGGACCACAGGTGGGAATCGAACCTGCGGTCGCTACAAGGAATGTTGCCTGAGCTTCACCTCTAGCTTGCTTGCTAACAAGAGCTGGGTAATAAAGCAGTTTATAAGTAATAGTGGTAATACAGTGGTTTATAATTATCTATAATCATCTATAGTTTAACTGACAGTATAGTAGACTTTGGTTGTCACGTGATATCCCAATAAGGTTCAATGTCATCTTTGTGGTGCATTCTAGCATATTAATAACAAATTGTATAATATTATTAGCAATATGTATTAACAGGTCTTCTAGCTCAGTATTCAACTGGACAGACATGAAGAAGTTACACAGTAAACGGACTGGACATGGCTAAACAGTGGGGGGGAGCAAACCAGAGCGAGTCTCTGGAGTGGAGCGTGGGAGTTAAACTGATGACGTCTCCCTGTAAGCCAGGAGATGGATCACAACAAGCCTGTTGCACAAGACCCCCAGTAGACCCCTCAGGCTGCTGTACCAACAACACACGATGGAGATAACGCCAGGGTAGTCATGGGAACCAGCCGTCCGCAAGACAGTACAACTTTCCTACAGGTCTAAAACGTGGTAATATATCTTATATGATCATCAACATAGTAATGTTGATGCCATTTTATCACCATTACTAAAATAAGACCACAATTTACAAAAAACAGGAGTAAGATCCTTTGTTTTTGCCAGTCTCCGCCAACCAGTTTGTGAACATTCCACTCTGTTACAAACACAGGTGGCGTTCTTTTGTTGACTATGTGCCTTTTCGGATACACTCGGATACACGTCACGACGAAGGGACACCGGCGGCGAGGTGTGTGTGGATGTGTGGAGCGCCATCTGGGCAGCGGTTGATGTTGATGGCTGCGTCCGAGAGAGGGTTAAGCTTCTTGGACACTTATAGGATAACGCCATGGTGTGTGGTGCATTTCATATACAACATCGCTCAGACACGATGACGGTACTAGCTTTAAAAAAAGTATCACAAAGTTGCCGTGGGTCGTAACCATGGGGTAACACATCCCCCCTCCTTCCTAGAACTCTTTTTTTTAATCTCAGTTCGAATTCGAGGTGAAACAGGTGATTCACTTAGACTTTAATAAAGAACTTAGTCATAAAGACTAACTTAATGAAGAACTTACTCATAAAGACTAACTTATTAAAAGAAGTTCAGTCATAAAGGCTAACTAAATAAAGAACTTCAGTCATAAAGAGAACTTAGTCATGAAGACTAACTTAATGAAGAACTTACAGTCATAAAGACAAACTTAATGAAGAACTTAGTCATAAAGACTAACTTAATGAAGAGCATTTGTCATTGCAGGGAACAAAGCTCAACACCAACAGAGCCATTTGTATGTTTAGAGATGAAGGGATTCAGGAGTCTGATTGGCGAGTGTCAATGCAAGCAGGAAGTTGGTTTTAACAGCCTGGACAAACAACAGAGGAGCACCCAGATGATCCCACCTCCTCCCATATCTCGCACCTTCCTCTCTTATCTCCCACCTCCTCCCTAGTCTCCAACCTCCCCCACCTCCCAAGTGGTCTCTCCCCTCCTCCCCCATCTCCAACCTCCTCCCTACTCCTCCTTCATCTCACACCTCCTCCCAGGTCTCCCTCTGCCTCCCACCTCCTCCTGTATCTCCCACTTCCTCCCCCTGCTGTACAGAGCAGCAGGAGGAGGAGATGGGAGAGGGAAAACAGGAAACAGCTGGTGAACAGCCCTGTCCTGGTCACCCTTCACTTTCCTCCCTGGAATCTCTGCTCCTTTCACTCATTACACACGCCTCCTTTTCCTCCACTCCTCCATCTAAACCAACTCAACCTCTAAAAGTGACCACAAGCCAAATATTATTATCACATGGTGTCCACCACCAACACCTAAACCTGCTTTATCACAATCGGCTTTATGACCGCCAGCCTCACAGACCTGTAGATACTGCACTATAACCTATCTTAATACTACATATATACGACACTATAGAGACTGGTATCAGAGCCACATTTAACCAACTCACTGCAGATATCCACACATGCTAACCTTGTACAAGTTCTTTGAATTGTGGGAGTTGTAGTTCAATGTCGCACAGCTGTCTGCTAGCGTGTCAAGCAAGACGTTTAGCACGAAACACACCAGATGACCACAATACTGTTCTAGAAACACACCAGATGACCACAACACTGTTCTAAAAACACACCAGATGACCACCACACTGTTCTAGAAATACACCAGATGACCACAACACTGTTCTAGAAACACACAAGATGACCACAAACAACACAGTTCTAGAAACACACAAGATGACCACAACAACACTGTTCTAGAAACACACCAGATGACCAGAACTGTTCGAGAAACACACCAGATGACCACAACACTGTTCTAGAAACACACCAATGACCACAACACTGTTCTAGAAACACACCAGGTGACCACCACAACAATCCAACAAAAGAGTGCCGAGTTTCATTCATATTTTCTAGAATTAACCTCTTCCTGCATGTTACTTCTGTCACTTTCTCTCCCTTCCTGTCATGTTTTTTTTTTTTACTCTTAGTTGGAATTTGGAATTTCGGTCAGCAGTTTTCCAAAACTATCATCTGATGAACCTCTTCCTGTCAGGGTTGTTCAGAATGGCTTCCACACAGAGTAGTCCACATATGTAAACCTAGATTAATTGTATCTAAAGTACATAGATCTCGGTAATGCTGTCAGATATTTAGTGGAACCTCCCATCAGTGTCTTCTAAATACTGTTTACTGATAAACCAGAACACTGGCTCTATACTCCTACTGTATCACTGGAGAGCGAGAGACAGAGAGCCACTGGCCGCCTCCATGTTGAGGTCTTGGTGTTTCCAGACAAAGGGGAAGACTGTCATGCAGGCCGGGTCATCTCCCTTCACGCCTCCCCCTCTAAGACAGGCCTTATCACGTGCACACACACACACAAGAGAGAGAGAGAGAGAGAGAGAGAGAGAGAGAGAGAGAGAGAGAGAGAGAGAGAGAGAGAGAGAGAGAGAGAAACATGCAGACCAGAAGGGGGAGATCCTTTAGTTTGGGTTCAGAGTCCAGTGGGGTTAGACCAGTGGTTCCAAAGACACTACGATCCAACCAGACATTCCAAGCACACCAACTATAGGGAATTATTATGGAAAATGTCATGCATATTATTACCAGGATATGTCAGAAAAGTCAAAATCACTGGTGAGTTTAGTTGAATTGTTTTTGTCACGGATTAAGAAATTTTTAGAAACTATCTAAACTTAAGATATTGACAAATACAGAGAGATGGTAAAAATGTTTGGTGAATTTGTATAATAGATACAAATACACACAATCGTTTGTGGGAGGTCAAGATAGACGAATGAGAATGACTTTCAATATGTTTTTCACTGACTGCCTGACGTCGCAATAGTAAATCCACAACATTGTCTGTCTCTCTCTACCAGTCTCTCTTCGCTCTACCAGTCTGTAGCTCTTTCTACTGATCTGTCCCTCTCCTGTCTACCTGTTTGTCTCTCTCCCTGTGTGTCTGTATCTCCCTCTACCTCTCTGTCTACCTGTCTCTCTACCCTTCTGTCTGTCTCTACGGTACCATTAAACTCCTCCACAACTCTGTAGTGTTGGAGGTCACTTCAGTCCTCTGTGTGTGTGTGTGTGTGTGTGTGTGTGTGTGTGTGTGTGTGTGTGTCCTAGCCGACCATGGAGTCTCAATGACCTCTGACCC
>OOFB01029878.1:14966-26235 GCA_900323305.1 Trachyrincus murrayi
CTGCAGTGTAATTACTCCTGCTAATCAGGGTACTTTACAGCAGTGCCTCTGTTCATCTGCAGCCCTCTTTTATGCATAAAGTGTGACTCCATAGGGATTCTGCTTGTGTGTGTGTGTGTGTGTGTGTGTGTGTGTGTGCGCACATGTACTTGTGTTTACATATATATATATGTTTGAGCAAGAGATAAAAAAAGTGAGAAAGATAAGTGAGAAGAGAGAGAGAGAGAGAGAAACAGAGAGAGAAAGAGAGACAGAGACATGTGTGTGCATGTGTGTTACTAAGTGTGCATGTGCAGTGGGAGACAGTGAGAGGACAGAAAGGAGGGAGGGGTGTGTTGACTGCTTTATAAAGAGGTCATTGTGCCTCTGCATGTGTGTGTGTCTCTGCTGATATAGACCGTCCTCACCCGTCCTCCTAGCCCAGCTTCACCATAAAGACTTAAAGACCTCATTAAAGACAGAAATGCCCTTTCTTCTCCACTCCTCCATGACCACTTCTAACCACATCTACGCATCCACCGCCACGACGGCTGTAAAAATAATAGTGACTCTTTTATTTGTTTCTTTACAAGGGGTGGGGGGGGGTGGGTTAAAGTCGACTGAGTGAAATAAAAGTAAAATAGTTACAGCCCTCGCTGCCTCAGTCCTTATTCCCTCAACACAAGGTATGCGGAGGTTATGCCTGGGAGCCGCACGGTGCCGCATGTTCGATTCCTGAGACCAAGACCAGCCATGTTTTCCACATTTGACAAAAACCAGAGTGAAGAAAGAGAGGGGTAGAGATGGAGAGAGAAACAGAAACGTATAGAGAGAGGGAAGAGGATAAGGAAGGAAGGAGAGAGAGACAGAGAGAAGCACATGAGCTGTAAATAGAGCTGAGAAGAAAGAATGGAGTAATGGAGGAAAAAGAGAGAGAGAAACCCAGATTGAAGCCTTGTAGAGAGAAACGGCTGAGATGTGGGAAGAGCAATTAAGAGAGCTGCAGTGTTCTCTGTCTCTCTCTCTGTCTCTCTCTCTCTCTCCCTGTCTCTCTCTCTCTCCCTGTCTCTCTCTCTCCCTGTCTCTCTCTCTCTCTCCCTGTCTCTCTCTCTCTCCCTGTCTCTCTCTCTCTCTCTCTCTGTCTCTCTCTGTCTCTCTCTCTCTCCCTGTCTCTCTCTGTCTCTCTCTCTCCCTGTCTCTCTCTCGCTCTGTCTCTCTCTCTCTCTGGGGTCACCCTTAACATAGACTTGACCCCCCACGGGAGCAGTGAACCGGACTCTGCACCGGACACAGAGACCCTCATCATAAGTCACACTGTGGCTCCACAGCAGACCAATGCATGCGTCTGCGTGGTGGGGGGGGGCATTTGCAATTTTGGTTTTGCGGTCCGGCTTCTTCTGCATGCTGGCCGGCGTTGGGTCGCAACCCGCCTTTTGCCCCCATACTTTCTCACACACACACACACACACACACACACACACCACATGTTCACACCTTCCAGTTCGCATTAGCCGGCCTGAGAGCTCCGGTTGCAGCTCTAATGCCATTAGGACAGCCCTGCAAGGTCTGGATGATGTATGGCAGCGCTGAGGGAACCAGACTACTTTCCACCCCCGCCTCCCTCCGGTAGAAGGTCAAGAAATGCATGTAACAGAACCCTGGCACAGAGCGCGTCTTCCTCATAGAAAGATCCAAATCAATAACGCAGCTTTAAATAGTCCCTCTGAGCGCTTGTGTATTCTCTCCTCTCCTTCTCCTCCTCCTGTTGTTTCTATGTATGGTTCGCACGTGTGCCGAATTCTGTTTTCAGTTTTCAGTCTTTGTCAAGGTTTTTTTCTTTTTTCTTATGGTCTCGGAACACCGAGCAGCCTCTGGGGACTCAGTGATGCAACCCTAACCCTAACCCTAACCCTAAAACGTTGGATTCTTCTTAACGAGCAGCAAAACTTTCCACCAAATGAAAGAAATCAATGCTGAGTAACCCGACGACGTGTCAGTAAAAAGACGCAGGAGCGCGCCATGTGAAGCGAGCCTTTATGTGGTTAGGTTAGGGTTAGGGTTAGGTTAGGGTTGTGATGGGTTAGGGTTAGGGTTGTGATGGGTTAGGGTTAGGGTGTATCTTTTAACAACACCATTTCCACATCTCGTGCTCTCGCCCTGCCCTGTAAACCACTAGACATCCAATACACGGAGGGAAAGGTCATGCTAGCAAACGACAACCAGACATTTGGATACTAATGCCTCAGATGATACGCACATCAAACACCAGTGATGTGTCGTAGCCTCTGTACCATATGTCTCCTGAGGGGTCTCCGGAGGGTTGATGCTAATACGGAGCAGCCTGGTGGAGCTGGGGTTATTGTGTTAGTGTCGAGCAACGCTCCACAGGCTCTCTTCCCGCCGGCACTCCAACTGCCAAACTGTTTGGGTTTGGCTAGGCTATAGGTTAGGCTATAGGCTAGGCTATAGACTAGGCTAGGCAGTGTCCTCCACTCGTTGGGAGACGTGTCCTGGTGACGCTCACTGACATCTGCGATATCAAATTTTTTGGGACGAACGGATAAAGCAGTTGAAAACAAAAAAAAGTCAAGGCAAAGCTGTTGCCAAGGTAAACACCGTGCTTCATGGTGTCACAGCCAAACACTAATGTAGTTTGCAGAGAAAGTAAACACAAACTGGAAAATAATCCCAGTCTGGTCTTCTGCATTCTCCGGTCCAAATGTGTGCACAGCAGTCCTGGCAATGGAGTCGAAGTTTTTGAGCAAAAACAGTTAGGCAAGAGATGGCTGAATTGCTCCGAGGTCATATCCAACAATAATATGATTATTTTCTTTGTATTATACTGTCTTATGACTCTAGTTAGTCTAAAGCACTGTAGCTCCCTGAAGACCCACATACGTAACATATGATCTAAGACATGGTGGGAGAGAGAGAGAGAGAGAGAGAGAGAGAGAGAGAGAGAGAGAGAGAGAGAGAGAGAGAGAGAGAGAGAGAGAGAGAGAGAGAGAGAGAGAGAGAGAGAGAGAGAGAGAGAGAGAGAGAGAGAGAGAGAGAGAGAGAGAGAGAGAGAGAGTGAGAGAGACAGACAGAGAGAGAGAGTAAGAGAGAGTGAGAGAGACAGAGAGAGAGTGAGAGAGAGGCAGAGAGAGAGAGAGACAGAGAGAGAGAGAGACAGAGAGGGAGAGAGAGACAGAGAGAGAGAGAGACAGAGAGAGAGAGAGAGAGAGAGAGAGAGAGAGAGAGAGAGAGAGAGAGAGAGAGAGAGAGAGAGAGAGAGAGAGAGAGAGACAGAGAGAGAGAGAGACAGAGAGAGAGAGACAGAGAGGGAGAGAGAGACAGAGAGAGAGAGACAGAGAGAGACAGAGAGGGAGAGAGAGAGAGAGACAGAGACACAGAGAGAGACAGAGAGAGAGAGAGAGAGACAGAGAGAGAGACAGAGAGACAGAGAGAGAGACAGAGAGACAGAGAGAGAGAGAGACAGATATTAGCCCCTCTCCACTAGGGAACATTCCATCTCTCTCTCTGCAGATAGCAGCTCTGCCAAAATCCCATTGCCTATTGGAAACAGACCCCACAAATACATGCAACATATTAGACATCTGGTGAGTGGGGTGACCAAACCCCCTCCTCCATTCCGAATTTGTACATATTGAAAATTAAGCTTCTTTTCTCTGTAAAAGACGTCTGGTTACTCTCTCTTCTATTTCTGCTGACCGTGGAGTCCCTGTCTGACATCTGTGTGATTTACTGGACCATCCGTTACAAACGTCTTGTCTTCTGTTCTCCAGTCACCCTGACATTCATCTCTCTCTCCCCACCGCCCGTTGTCCCCAACAGATCCCCTTCTTCCGACGTACCCCTCGACGACCTTCGACCTTGGCGTGTCCCCCCACTTCTTCACCGAGGACTTCCCGCCCGACGGCTCCAGCAGTCCCTCGCCGGGGGAGACCACCACGGCCGGCCCCGGCTCCCCTCGCTTCCTGGGCCACGGCTTCAACGAGAACCTCATCCCCGTCTACTGCTCCATCCTGGCGGCTGTGGTGGTGGGCCTCGTGGCCTACATCGTCTTCAAGAGGTCAGCTGGGAGGCTTCGGCCAAAGCTCAGAGCTCGTAGAGGAGCCTCAACCACGGGCTTTGTTTTGATCTGATCTGATCCAAGAACCGGAACGTATCTCAGTACCTTATTTATTGACAGGGTTAGTCTTTACCACACTATTCCACACAATTAGAGATATAGATAGATAGAAAGATAGATACAGATATAGATTTTTCTTTTTACAAGGTTTTGCATGACATTGCTCATCAGACATGCATGGCAGGCTAGATGACTGGCTGATGGTTAGTGTTAGACATGCTGGCATTAGCTCCAGGCGAAAAACCATTTGTGTGTGTGTGTGTGTGTGTGTGTGTGTGAGATGGGCATGTGTGTGTTCGGTGGGGACTTGGAAGTCTACAGATAGCCTGTTAAAATATTTAGCTCTGCCATGGTTGAGGGGCAATACTTTGACCCAGATTCACCGCCATTATGGCACACACCACTCCGACTTTTGGTATGGACACAAACAGGTCACGACACACAGAAGCATAAAGTACGAAGCATTCCTTGTTTTCATTGTTGTGAAAAGACCAAAGGAACGTGACAATCATGCCAGCCAGAGTTACTCTCTCACATCGGTCTTATTTTGTTGAAAACTTAACATAACCAGATCGAAGAAGGTATTTACATAAACAGACCAGACACACACGCACACGCACCACCTAGAAACACAGACTTGGTCCGTCCTTTCATGTTTCAACAGAGACATTCACAATAAGTCGACTAAGGCATCATATTTATCGGCTTCTTTAAAGGCCACCATTATAATTTAAATCAACTACTGTGATCAAATAAAAGTGAATTGCCACAGAGTTGACCTCCAGCCTCTTACAGTTTTCTTTGGTGTCTTGTATTTGAATACCTTGCAGCAGTATAATGTGGTTAGGGTTAGGGTTAATAGTGGAAGCCCAGGGGGAGGACTGGAGATGCACGTGACCCATCAGATAGACCATTATCTAAGCTTAACACCCCTCTTATTTCTCTCTCTCTCTCTACCCTCACTCTATCGCTCTCTATCTCTCTCTCTCTAGGTGGAACAGCTGCAAGCAGAACAAGCAGCCGGCTAATAACCGTGCGGCGACAGCCAATCAGACGGTGACGCCGGAGGGGGAGAAGCTCCACAGTGACAGCGGCATCTCGGTGGACAGCCAGAGCCTCCAGGAGCAGCTAGCCCACGCCCACAGCCAGGCCTCACGTTCACACACACAGGAGCAGATAGGTGAGCACACACACACACACACATACACAGGAGCAGATAGGTGAGCACACACACACACACACACACATACACACACATACACACACACACACACACACACAAGCAGCAGATAGGTGAGACATCTCAACCATATGGTGCAAGTGGCTCAGTAACTCTATCTGGTGGTGTGTGAACCAAGCAGTCAGCAGTCAACCCTGTTGTCCAGTAGTCCTGCCCTACTTCAGCCCACTTCCCTGTCTGTCTTCACTGTCCTGTCCGTAAAGGCACAAAAATATAAAAACACACACGATGCTGTTCTATACTAGGACCCGTACCAGAGGGATGGATATGAAAATCATTTTCCCACAACCTACTTGTTGTTCCTGTGCTCTTGGCAAAGTGAAAATACTGAACCGACATTTATAATTGCAGACCTGAGTCAGCTAGGATCAAGTCCCTGTTTGGCGTGATTTAGGATGACCTCAGGTGAACTCACACCCCTTGGCAGCAATAAAATGCTAAAGGAAGGTGAACATAAGATGATGAACCTTTCCCAGCTGAAAGGTTCTGGGTTAAAACCCCACCTTATACAGTCTGATATTTTTCCACAGTCTGAGATCTAAAAAAAATCACTTGACAATGACTAAAAACTGAAAAATTGTATGATTGAAATACATTTGCATTGACTACATTTTGCGTAAGCACAAACTATTAGAGTTCTAAATTCTAGGGTTAGGGTTAGGTTTTTTTTCTGTATGGCGTCATCGGGAGCTGTCGACAGAGCAATGATATCCATTTCAATGTATGTATCAAAAAGCAACACATGTAAGAACTGTAGTAGCATGTGTTTTATCTAAATTTAACCCAAGTGTGCAACTGGGAGTCAAAGTATGTAGCGTGTGGTACATAGAGAGAATGTCAGAAGCAAGCCATATGCTCAAATGCGTGAAGACTATTGGTATTATTAACGTTTGCACATTTTACAGAACGCATGCAGTCCACTGTATGTTCTGTATAGCGCTGAAACTGTTATACGATTCATGGTTTAGTCAAGCTGCAGAAAATTATACATTTGATCACCGATAAAACTTATGAAGCAGAAATTGACAAACATTAGCTGCTTCTGAAATGCAAGATATTTGCATACATGAATATTGAAATACTTAAATAAGGTAAGCAAAACATCATGTTGGGCTGTGGTATAGAATATTGAATCAGTTTCATGAATTGCCAATGAGCGTTGTTCTGTATACCTCTTGTACCTATAAACGCTTGCATTTACTAAATGCCATTGGGCACTCAATGGTCTAATACTGTCACATGTCCAGGTTGAAGCTTTCTATTTTTTAAATTCATTCACATGTTCGACTTAACATGCTTGGATTATCACCTGAATGTACCAGGTGATAGGCCTGAGCTAAACAAGGGGCCTTCATTAGCCTCTAGACTGTTAGATGGCTGCACACCTCATTAGCACATTAATGACAGGTGTTGCTCACGCCCAGAGGGGGGCCTTTCAGCTCTGTTATGGGAATGATCAAACAAGACTGTTTTGGTCTTATATACGGTATATATATCGAAAATTGCGTTGTTCTAGTTACGCACGCACACACAGACACACACACACACACACACACACACACACACACACACACACACACACACACACACACACACACACACACACACACACACACACACACACACACACAGTATTGTCTCTCGTGTTGGACGGAGACTGACCAGTCAAGTGTATAGTCTCTCGTGTTGGACGGAGACTGACCAGTCAAGTGTATTGTCTCTCGTGTTGGATGGAGACTGACCAGTCAAGTGTATTGTCTCGTGTTGGACGGAGACTGACCAGTCAAGTGTATTGTCTCTTGTTGGACGGAGACTGACCAGTCAAGTGTATTGTCTCTTGTTGGACGGAGACTGACCAGTCGTTGATTGAGGTCGAGATGTTTGGACGTTTTTTTACAATGTCCACCTTTTCATTGGTTGTCTTGAAAAGGGCACTGATAATAAATCTGTGACAATATCATCTCCATCTGCGACAATACTAAAGAGTTAGCTCTGATACAACGCTGACTTCCAACTCTCAAAAATCATACAATAACCACGGATGTACCGATTATAACCACCGAACGTCGTCCGCCATGTTTGTTTACATCCATGGTTTACTCTCACATCACGTTTGATCGCGAGAGTTTCGGTTTTTCGAGTCTGGAATCTGGGTTGTTTGTGAATGAATCGGGTTAGGGTTAGGGTTAGGGGGAGTGTGTGGTGTGCCGTTTTGTCCACAGCGTTCCACACGCTACAGGAACAAACTTGTTAAGATTTATCATTACATGTCATTATGTGTGTGGTGTGTTCCCAGCATGAGCTCGGTCACATCTGAGCTAGAGGGTCGTCTAGAATACTCCGGAGCCGTGGGAAATCTGAAAGAATACGCCCATTGGCAACAAACCCAAATATGATTGGTTGATCAAGTTGTCGATCCAAACGTCTCATTCAGTTTAATGGTCGGGGCGTTCATGGGAATAGAATCCCCTGATGTAGATATTATAAAACAGGGTTAGGGTTAGGGTTAGCAGCGCATGGACACAACAAACAAACAGCAAGTCGGCCTAATTTTATTTTAATGAATTTTAATTAAAATATATATATTTTTTATTGATTATTAATCAGATACGTTCTTTTTTTTTTTCATCTGAGGATTCCAGGGCCTTCTCTGAACACCTTGAAGGCCTTGACAGGTCACCACTGACTTATCCTGGTTAAATAAAGGTTAAATAAAAATTATATACAATTTAAAAAATTATAATAAAAAATAATTTAAAAAATAATATATATATATATATACACAGGTATATATATATATATATATATATACACAGGTATATATATATATATATAAATTATATTCATTTGTATTATATTATATGTAAGAAATTATGATAAGTAACTACATACTTTTTGTTGAAATTTGTGTAAAGTTTTAGTGATCTGAGAATAACACTATCTGATTCATGGTCGAAGGTGACAAACGACCAAACGTTAATAGAAAAAGAAAGTGAGTTGGTTCGTATTCTTACACTACTTAAACATTCACAACAAAGTACTCAACATTCTTACAAATTGAGAGACTATTTGCTCTTTCTCTGATAGGCTATATCTTTCTGATATTAATGGAAGAATACTCCATGTTCCTTCCATAATGTATTGGATATCTTGCGGTCCAACCCATCTCTATTTCTTTACCAAACACATAGCTAGTGGTTCGTAGACCTTGGGAAATGGCTACACATTCACATTAGTGTGCTAGCTGATAGCACAGCAAATCAAATTTAGATCAAGGCTGTTATGGTGTCACATTATGTCCTAGGAATCCTGTTACAAGAAGCCTGGGAAAAAACATTTTGTTTTTGTTAGCTTTTTTGTTGTTGAAATTCTATTGATTTTTTTCCCCTCTCATTCAAAACTCGGTAGGAAAGGATCGTAATGTATCCTGGAGGATTAGCATTTGATTGGTTCATGGAGAGAATGACAGCCTTGTTGACCTGAGAATCCTTTCATCCGATTGGCTCATTAGCAGGTGTCTGAAGACAGATTCCAGACCTAGTCTGTGTGCCTTTTAAAATCGGGTCCAACAATTGGTGTTAAAGGGGTGCTAATTAGCGTTGCACTGTCTGCTGCTGCTGAAGCCAGGAAAAGCTCCTCCTCCTCCGCTAATGGGGACTTGTTAAAATAGTCTAGGGGGTGAGAGTAAGCACAATAAATCCATAATAACAGAGCGGCGCTTCCTGTTTCAAATGATGCATCTTACACCCGGAGCCCCGGACTACAAAAACCATAACACCACTCATGTCAACGTAGGAAGAAAATAAGGAAAATAGAGCAATGAAACTGTCCTTTGTTTTGACTGATAACATAGTGTGCGGTGTGTGTAGGGAGGGGTTCCCTGTATGAATCACTGTCACCCAGTAGTAAAGTCCTCTGGATTATCTCCATTAAAAACAACCATCCATCTTGATACATTCAGAAGCCTCTGAGCTGTTTAATCAGCCACTCTCCCTCACTCTCCCTCCGCTCTCCCTGCGCTCTCTCTCCGCTCTCCCTCCGCTCTCCCTCCGCTCTCCCTACGCTCTCTCTCCCTCCACTCTCCCTCCACTAACCCTTACTCCCTGTTTTATTTGCCCGCTGTCCCAAATTTGACCTCAGAGTACAAAACGAGGCCAACTTAACTCCCATGTGACGATCATCTGGGGAGGAAGTGGTGTGGATAGACACACGTACACGCACCCACTCACACACACACACACACACACACACACACACACACACACAGACAGACACACATACACATACACACATAGCAGATCATTATCCTAGCATGGGCGCCATGGAAGTACCATCCAATCAAAACATGCCCAACATGATGCAATCATTTCACGGATGCAAAAAAAAAGGCCGGGAGTACTCTTCATGATGACATCATAGGCCAGCGTGATGGCTTCCCAGGCAAGAGGCGTAGTGTGTGTGTGTGTGTGTGTGTGCGTCATAAATTGAACGTGGCGAGCTGAGAGAGAACATGACCTCTAGGTTCTGGAGGATTAGGGTTAGGGTTAGGTTCATACCCTAATAATACAAACAACAGCCAATCAAATGAAACCGCGCCCAGAAAGTGGACCAGGGGCAAACCCGGACCATCTGAAGAGAGACTGAAGAAAGCGGGGGTTTGCTTAGATTGGCCACGAGCATCTGATATCAATTCCATAAATGAAGATTGACTTTTCCAGACATTCATGGTTTATGATTGTTATTTTCATAAATAGCTAATCTAAGTTATAAGTTCAAATTACTTTTGGTTGGTTGCACCTACCAATACAATTGTTATCAATAACAATACAAATACAACAAAAACCTACAAACACTATAGGGTTTACTAATGAGGGTTATTCGGACCTCAGTCCTGGTCACCCTAATGGATTTGTGCTTCATCTACAGGAGGTTACCTGTGTCATCCATGACATTAAAACGTGTGTTTCTCCGTTCCAGTGGTCAGGGTGGATGGGGGTCCTCAGCCTGACTCACCACCTCCTCAGGTCTGAACACCAGGAGGACGATGAAGAGGAGGAGAAGGAGGAGGAGGAGGAGAAGGAGGAGGAGAAGGAGGAGGAGGAGGAGAAAGGAGAGATGAAGGTGCGGAGTGGAGGTTCTGTTGATATTGGACTATCGTGGGGAACGGGACACGCAGGAGGCAGTGGAGACCGGCAGGGTGGCCGAGACTCACTCACACACACACACACACACACACACACACACAATTAAATTGACTCATGGTGTGAATTGCGGTCTGCCTTTCTCTCGGACACACGGCTTCTCCCAGCGCTGGACAAACTGGGACTACGGCCGGGTTTTTCTTTATTCCCGGAACGGAGGTTAGACTCTTGAGTGTGTCAGTGTGCCTGGACCCTACACACAACACTACGGCAATATCCACCATTGAGAAAAGCACCCCCATGTCACAACAACAACAACAACAACAACAACCGTATACCCCTTTAAGTTGAGTACGCCTCCATGGACACTGTTGTTGAAAGCCATTATAGACTAACACCTTAACAGTAAATACCCTGCTTGTGTTCATTTTACAAAGCGGAATCTCACACACTGAGAGACTAACTGCAAAAGTAACATCCTCTGTAACTTTCTTCTCTTGTCATTCACTTCCATCAATCACTTCCATCTTCCATCACCATGGAAGACATCAACTATCAGCTCTGTCACGACTCACCATTTAATGAACGGTCTGGAATGTTGAGTTGTATTCAATCATTTTAGTCTCTCTCTCTCTCTCAGTCTGTCTCTCTCTCTCTCTCTCTCTCTCTCTCTCTCTCTCTCTCTCTCTCTCTCTCTCTCTCTCTCTCTCTCTCTCTCTCTCTCTCTCTCTCTCTCTCTCTCTCTGTCTCTGTCTCTGTCTCTCTCTCTCTCTC
>OOFB01029878.1:26570-37851 GCA_900323305.1 Trachyrincus murrayi
AACTATCAGCTCTGTCACGACTCACCATTTAATGAACGGTCTGGAATGTTGAGTTGTATTCAATCATTTTAGTCTCTCTCTCTCTCTCAGTCTGTCTCTCTCTCTCCCTCTCTCAGTCTCTCTCAGTCTGTCTCTCCGTCTGTCTGTCTGTCTCTCTCTCTCTCTGTCTGTCTCTCTCTCAGCCTGTCTCTCTCTCTCTCTCTCTGTCTGTCTCTTTCAGTCTGTCTCTCTCAGTCTGTCTCTCTCTCTCTCTCTCAGTCTGTCTCTCTCTTAGTCCTTCTTTCTGTTGTGCCAGTTTACACCACAAACAGCTTTTCATGTTCCTCAGATGTTCTGAAACGTGACTCACCCCTCGAGAGAACCAAAAGGTGGAGGCTGACAGTAATGTAACCTATCAGTCATTCATTTTTGACACGCAAGATCATTTGTCGAACAAAACGCACGCACCCTTTCCCCGTGTATCCGCCGTTACCACTGTTGTGGGGTAAAGGGGTGGGGTGGGGGGGTAATGTGATGCGTAAAATGTGCGCCACTCAAAGATAGTTTTTCTCCTGCAATTTGCGCGGCCTTCTGTGTGTGTGTGTGTGTTGACTCATAGTGCTGACTGAGTGACTTCAGGAGATGGAACTGATACACACAATAGGGAATAGGGGTGTGTGTGTGTGTGTGTGGGGGGGGACTCGCCAGCCTCGCTGACTCACCGGCAGGCGTTAGCAGCTACTGCAGCGCTCTGTGATGACGTCACATGTCGGCCACACCCAGCCGAGCTCCACACACACCGCCATGTCACGCACCCCCCACCTCCGCCCTTATATATAAACATAGCCTCTCTAGTAGTATTAAATAACATAAGAAAAGAGGCACACACACACACACACACAGATGTGTCAGACCTGTGCTGGTGTAGGTGTAGCAGAGCTGCTAATGCATCGGAGGCAGCGGCGGTGGATCCATTAGTCAGACCTCCTGACGGGCAAGGTGCTGATTACCCCCCACCTCCTCCCCTCCTGGCGTCTCTCGTTTGGGTTCTCGTTTGCCCCTCCCCCCCCTTCATCGGCTCCTAGTGCCAGTGACATTTTACCGCATCACGTTACCTTAGACATCCGGTTCTCTACCGCCGTACTCATCGAATGTGACAACTTTTACGTCCTTGAACGTTTAACGTATTATTTTCCAGGTTTCTTAGTTGACCTATTGCCGCTGGTGGTGGTGTTCTGGGCTCCGGGGATGGGCGTAGATGTCATGAATCAGGGAGGAGTGGTGCAGAGCACTGCTGTAACAGCCACATGTTTCTCAGGGTCTCTCCCAATGCAGCGTGAACACAACTGTACCGGACACCGTTCATTACATTCAGGTTGGTTTTCTCTGATGTGACTGTACTGGTATGGAGGTACCGCAAAACACCAGGTGTACTAGTATGGAGGTACCGCAAAACACCAGGACAGATGTTGTACTGGTATGGAGGTACCGCAAAACACCAGGACAGGTGTTGTACTAGTATGGGTTAGGGTTAGGGTCAAAACACCAGGACAGGTGTTGTACTAGTATGGGTTAGGGTTAGGGTTAAAACACCAGGACAGGCAACGCTGCCCATGTGAATAGGACACAGAGTAAAGATGGAAAACGAGACGATCGCAGGTTTCCGCAGAGAAAAACAAAAGGTAGATCGATAGATATCGGTTAAAAAAGGGAAAGCCAGAACTTTTAGCACTATTTATTTGTTTTAGCACTTTTCACAAAAACAATGGCTACAAAGTGCTTCACGGATAATAAAAAACCACAGTATAAATAATAAATAAATAAAAACACAGCTAAATCAAAACGAAGGATAAAACACCTAATGAAACGGTGGGATGATTAAAAAAAACGTGTTGGAGTTAAGACAGACAGACAGACAGATAGATAGAGAGATAGACAGACAGAGAGATAGATAGATAGATAGATGGACGAATGGAAGGAAGGAAGGAAGGAAGGAAGTCATCAATACGGGACTTCATGGATAGGTCACGCGGTCACCACTAACTCACGCTGGTTACCGCCCCTCCGCCTTTTCAAATGTCACTCGTATCACCGAGGACGGGACGCAAGATACAAACTGTTCATTCTTTACCCACGGCCTCTGTGGGCATGTGCCGTAGCAGAACCCCCCCCCCACACACACACAGACACACACACACACACACACATAGTGGGTTATGCCTATGACGATAAATCAGGCTATGAATGAAGTTGCACTGTTGTTGACAGCAGCTATGAATCTGGCGGTTGAACCGAACATAGTTTTAGGGACGTGGACGGGTATGTATACCAGCTGGGGGTATGTATACCAGTATGTATACCAGCTGGGGGTATGTATACCAGTATGTATACCAGCTGGGGGTAAGTATACCAGCTGGGGGTATGTATACTAGTATGTATACCAGCTGGGGGTATGTATACCAGTATGTATACCAGCTGGGGGTATGTATACCAGTATGTATACCAGTATGTATACCAGCTGGGGTAGTCCAGTTATTCATGGCAGGAATGTAACCCGGATATGAAGCAGATATGAAGGACATCGCTCCATCCCATCCAAACAAAGTTTTTGTATGAATTATTGAGAATGCTTGTTGTTGAATGAATTTGAATTCTGATTTATAATATTAGACTTCTTTGAAATAACATTATTTTTTATTTTCTATAAATGATGTTTTTTTGTTTTGTTTCTGTTTTTTTTAAGCACTTAATACAATATAATAACAGATGTGATGACATGTTCACACTCAAAGAGTGTACCAATATTTGAAGTGCCTGTATACAGCGTCAGGCGTCTTCGACATGATGATGAAGATGATGATGAAGAGTGGAGGACGATGGTTCGATTACGTGTGTATTTGTTTGGTCTTTCATTCACCAGGTCCTAAACCAGAGCTACAGCTGCGTTTGCCTTGGCTCTCGAAAAACGCTTTGACAAAAAAACTAATAAACGGTATTCAAATAAGAAGAGTGTGAGCAGCACCTAACTAACAGCTGGAACTAACAGCTGGTTGCAATAGACCACGTATACAAATATATACAGTCATTTTGTTTCCGGACATGGTAAAACATACTCTGTAACTGAAATGATTCCTGTACTGTAGCATTACAAAACACCTATACATGTATAGGGTCTTGTATATATATATATATATATATATATATAATACTCTACATATCGGGGAGTGGGTAGGTCCTTTGCAGCAGTATTTTACTCATATGAATTGCATGTACAGTATGTTTTATCATGTATAGTTACTGTAACACACTCAGCATTGAGAACATCAGTTGCACTGTGAGGACAATTCACTGCGATTCTCCATTGAATCATTTTTGAAAAACACATTTCAGGTTCCTGATGAGCTGGATGCTACCTGTACTCACCTACTAATGTAAAATTAATTGTGTAAATGTAGATTTGGGAATTGTTAGAAGATACAAATATAAAATGTAAAAAAAAGTTTAAAAAAATAAAATGAACAAATGTAATGATAATAGAATAAAGAGTATTGTAACTGCAAATATGATATTGCAGTTTGTGTCATTATTAGTAGTAGTAGTAGTATTATTACTGCATCATTCACTACATTATTAAAAATATAGTGACATATACTGCCCTACAAAGGCAAAAGACCTTAACTCGCCAAAGTGTCAAACTGAGAAAAATTACTTTAAAGTTTTACTGTTGCCCATCCAAAGTCCCTTTAGGTAGATCATTGGAAATGTGTTTGTCTTTTTATGAAGTTATTTAATGTACACATTAATCCTGAGCTCAAACTTGACCTTTGACCCTTATCTGGAAGTTAAGGTTTTTTGTCTTTGTGGTGGTGGTGGAGGTGGAGGTGGTGGTGGTGGTGGAGTCGGGAGATAGTATGTTCGGTGACTTGCCCGGCTCACATAGTAAAAAACACACCGAGAGGTCGGCTACGCATTGAATCAAATATTTCCCCGCTGTAATTTAATTATTTCCTGCATCTGAATATTATCTGGAATCTTCAGACAGGAAAATATTAGTTTTCTTCGCTCTGGGCAGCGAAACAATGCCAGAGAACCGTAAGTGAAGTTACGGCTTTTTGCTTTGGCTTTCCTTGAGCTTTTTCAAGTTACGGCAAACACGCCCACTATTTTTTAAAGGAAACAACACAGTAGACCCAGGATATTTATCCACATGATAAAGTAGGTCTTCATTGTTCCAAAAATGTAAAAAAAATATTTTGACCAAAAAGGCCTTTTGCCTTTGCACTGCAGTATACTATTGTGGTTTTCTTCAATTCTAAATCTAAATTCTACAGTAAAATGTCTCCCCTTACCCACAATATGGGCTAAGCAGGTAATGTCCTGGAGACAGAAGGAGCGCCACGTTAAACATGAATATTCTATGGCCGCTCCGACCCCCAGACAACAAAGAGCAATAAATCATTTCTTATTCACTCTCATCTGTATTCTCTGTCCTAAAATATCTTCAAAAAGTAACCCAGAATAAACCACAAGAGCTAAAAGTTAAAGCTAATGAATGCATAAAATGTATTCCAAAAGTCCCCTTTTCTAGAATCAAGGAAAACCCCACAGAAGGTATTTGCAAAAATGACCTCAAGCTAAAATATATATAGAGAACGCTGAAGCCCTAAAGTATGGAGTGAGGTAGCGACAGCCAAACCCCAGCCCAAACCAGCACCATATGTGAGGGTCTGTGGGACACAGAGCTAGGTTCCCTGTCTCCTTATCAGCACACACTTCCTTCCACTGGCTCCATCCAACAAGTGTACTTTCACTCGGACTACAAGTCAGACACAAGCCCGCTGGGAAGATGAGTTCTCGAGGGACGGACGGGGAATAATTAGTAAAAGGGGAGAACAGCTAGTGCTTCATTTCCTGCGTCTTTCTTCCTGAGTATATATATACAGTATATTTATTCAGGCGTATATATATATATTTTATTCGAAGATTTTTAAGTATAAACATTTTGTGTCTACATTTGTAAAGACTCTCCATCTGTCTATATTAATTAATAAGAAGGAACATAGTTGCATAGCAAGTGGCTTATCGACAACAGAAGACACTGATACAGATAGGCGTGTCGAGAGCTTGCATTAAGCATAAACATGCGAAGCTACCAATTCTAGCGTCGTCTTTATAAGAGAGGCAGCCACTTATGGGAAAAGGTTTTAATTGAATTAATACACAGAAATCATTGAAGGACCTTCATTGAAAGGTAGGGTTTTGTCTCTCTGGTCTCTGTTGTTAGAACTGGGACTACAATTGTGTATCTATATATATGCAGCTTATATATTATATATAAATATACATGCAGATCCATCTTATATATTATATATAAATATACATGCAGATCCCTCTTATATATAAATATACATGCAGATCCATCTTATATATTATCAATATACATGCAGATCCATCTTATATATTATCAATATACATGCAGATCCATCTTATATATATTATATATAAATATACATGCAGATCACTCTTATATATTATATATAAATATACATGCAGATCCATCTTATATATTATCAATATACATGTAGATCCATCTTATATATTATCAATATACATGCAGATCCCTCTGCGTGCATAGAGATGATAGATGAATGTTTTAGCATCCTTAAAAAGCTGTTTAAGAGATGGCTGAAAATACAAATATTAAAGATTAAAAACCACAACGAAGATGAACTCAGTCGTCACTAATGATGTGACCTTTTACATCGAAATGGGCTTCCAAACATCCACAAAGTTCAAATCACAGAATCAATCTACTGGCAAGTCGTTTAAAGTGCAAGTCATTTAAACTGGAAGGACAGCACCCAGTCAGCATAGCAGGACAATATCTCATGCATGATCATGTGGGAAACGTGTTGTCCTGTCTCTTCCAGTCACTCATCAGATTGCAAGGTAAGGCAGCGTCCCTGAAGCACAACATGTTTTGGGCCTAACGGCAGTTATCCACGCCCACATCTCTCAAGGCCTTCTATACAGGGACCACAAGGAGTTGGACCGCAGCACACAGGAAGAGAGCAGCACAATGCACGACACACACGTTGCTGTGCACATGCCAACACATTTGACCAACCAAAAAGTACATGCTATATGTAGCACGGTTACTTGCTACTCCTGGGTGGAATCGACCAAATGGTAAAGCAGAAAAGCAGTTTATTTATATTGAAATAAGACCCGGACCAAGCAGGCTTTCACAAACATAAATAACAGTTCGTTAACGTTTCAGGAGCTGGCAGTATCGTGAGCTCCGAGACAATCGCACCCGACATTCAATATGTTACCTCTGCTGAGCAGGGTTAGGGTTAGGCTCATCTCTTGTAGCTGAGGACTTGGCCACGCCCCCTTGTCACACCCGTTATATTATTAACTTTTATTTTTCATGCAAACAAATAGCCTATACACACAGAGACACAGACATACACACAACCATACACATGTACGCACAGACACAGACCAAAACAATCATACAAGTAAACACAACATATTACTGTGTGTGTGTGAGATGCTATCACAGGTTACAGTGTTTGTGTTGCTGCTGGTGTATTTCACCATGTGGTTTAAGGACGGCGTGGTTAGGGTTAGGGTAGTGGGGTACTGCGGCATGGGAGAGACAGCCGTGACAGAAGACAGGAGTAACGTGGGAAGCATGGTGAATAAGCCATCTAGCCCCGCGCAAAAACAAACAGTCAGGAGTAAATTAATGAAGCCAGCCGTGTCCCCGGTCCTCCGGTCTATAGGCATCCACCATGCGCCCACGCAGCAGAGAGAGAGACACGGGGACCACCCTGTCAACGCCAACACTGCGGAGAGCGATGGGGAGAAACATATACTAAAGAACAGGGCCCGGCATGGAGGAGGTCTGCTTGGTTTTTACGCAAGGA
Organism: Trachyrincus murrayi; assembly: GCA_900323305.1. Taxonomy (NCBI): domain Eukaryota; kingdom Metazoa; phylum Chordata; class Actinopteri; order Gadiformes; family Macrouridae; genus Trachyrincus; species Trachyrincus murrayi. The sequence goes on from OOFB01029878.1 coordinate 33,485, forward strand.
TGGAGCACAGCTGTGACCCTCACTTACTTTCTTTCTCTCTCTTACACACTCACATTCTCTGTTCACTCAACAGCCCCCCTACTCTCACGGCCGGACTCAAACCATATACGACACTCAAAACTACATTGAATAAATCAAAATGGATTTCTGACACAGGACTTGTTGCGGTGGGAATTTGTAAGTTAAAAGTATTAAAGCTATGAAACACAGAGCAAATGAAATGCTAAGGACTATCCCAGACTAGTTTTTGGCACTTGTACTTGGAACGTGCCAAAATCTCAGTCCAAGTGTGACCGGTCTGGTCCTGTGTTCATATGCTTCTGCGTTGTGTATTAATAAAAACAGACTGGACCTCTGCTTGCTGGATAACGGAGTTGTTTATTCTGAATAGAATAAAAAATAATACAGCAATCATTCATATGCATCTGGCTGGTCATTCACAGACCTCTCAGAATGCTCTCAGCAACTGAGGAGGAATCTCACTAACAAAAAGAATACGTTTCTAAAATGCATCAATATAAAATATATAGCTACATCACGTGTCAATCCAAAATATCTAATGAGTCACCAGCAAAACACTTTTCATGGACAGAAAAAGCCAAAAACACAGAATGAACATGAAAACAAAATGTAGGCTACAGAAAGAAGAAGTTGCAATAACATACCTGAATAGAATAAAAAAGAATACAGCAATCATTCATATGCATCTGGCTGGTCATTCACAGACCTAAAAGAAAGGGCAAATGAGCGGGAGCAAGACCAGCACCAAGCTAACGTTACTTCAACCTTGCTCGCTAGCACAGCTAACGACTTGCTGTGTTCGACATATTACTCTATTCACATAAGAAATAAAATGACAACGACACTTCGCCAGCTCTATAAAACAGTTATCTTATGAATTACAGTATTCACAAACACTTTAATGAACTTTTATGAACTTCTACATTTGACAAGAGTTCTAACAGTCGCCTACCTCTCAGAATGCTCTCAGCTACTGACGCGCAACATTGATGACATCATCAAAAGACGCCAAATAAACATTTCCTAAATAAATGAATAAAACTCCCAAAAACTACTCACACTTACTTAGAAACAACTTAAAGCATAGAAAACACTTTGAAAAATAATAAAACGAAATAAACAGAGATTTCTGGTGAAATACATAACACATTTTATACATATGCTACACAAGTCCTGTGTGCTGTGGTACTGTAGTTCTGCCGTACTACTGTAGTACTACTGAATGGAACTAAAGGGAGATATCAACTGAAATATCCACTCAATAATAAATGGTTGGTGTTGATACTGTTGGGTCCCACTTGGTTTGTTGTTCAGCTCTATGAATGAATTGCAAAAGGAAAATGAATACACCTGTTTCAAAGACGCATGAAAAGGACAAACACAGGTGTCATCATGGGTCTGCTCTTTTTATGTCCCAGGGCACGGGTAGCAGACTAAAACTAGTGACGATATCCCACCCTGACCATGGACCATGTGCCCTGGTACATAACAGTAGCAGACCCATAATCAGTACCTGCGTTTGCCTTACGGTGACGCCTCTGTGAAAAGGGTCTATTGTTGGTTTTATAAGCTCTGCTCCCCCATGAAGCTGCTGAGAACATGATATGAACGTGGCGCTCAGAGGGAGCAGACAGCCTTCAAACCCTCTAACTGTCATCATCCATCATCCATCCATCCATGTCCCCATGGTTATTTCAGGCTAAGATTTCCCAATTTTAATGTTTGACCTCTGAAAGCTGGTCCTCCGGGGGCTTAACTTATGTATTGAATGTTATGGGTGACTGCACTCCACAACCCCGCTCCCCAGTCCATATTCCATAGTGGGTCGTATCGGTGGTGGCGGTGGTGTTGTTAGGCCATACAACCACTTAGTTCTCAGCCGCTGCAAGCCATCCGATCCGTTGATGTGTATATAGATGGCCGTTTGATCCCAAAACTGTCGCTCATTTAACCGAGAGGGGTTTTCTTTTCAAGCGACCAAAACAAAAACTCTTTCCTTCTACTTGCTTGATAATTATGCAGGCATCTGCTCCACAGTTCTCGAAGGGGTCTTTTTCTTTAAAAGTCAAACTGAATTGTTTATACATAAAAAGAACATTTTGAGACGTGAGACGGTCCAGATGGGAGAAACCATTGTGTTCAGACCACAGATTATCATTAACGTTAACGTTTTTTATTAGGCCTTGTCTCTTTCAATCTCCACCAACCACCTAATCCTGAGGATATATATAATATAAAACCACACCCGTATGTACAGCCCGTGGAAGGAGGCAATTATGAGTGTTTTCTCATTACAGAAGAACGAACGTTGTGTTAACCGTTGACCACAGTCACAGCGCTGCTGCAGATGTGACAGAATGCTGCATGCGACCGGTCCATTACTGCATCAGAGCACGGTCTGCCGTGGCTTTGCGGAGATCTGCAAACAATTCAGATGTGAAAATACCAGCTGCAGAATTCAACTTTTTCTCAGAAAAAAACCCCCCAAAACAAACCCTGGATTTGTTTGATTGATTTGAATTGGTTGTGTTGTTATTGGGATGCAGAGAGCAACACACATTCCAGACTCAACACAAAAACACTCTCTGATAAACGATATGATTGTGTTTAGTTTTGTCTGAATCTGTATTCTTGGTCAGCCTTATCATGGCAGTATGATTGATAAACAGCTGGCATTCACACACACACACACACACACACACACACACACACACACACACACACACACAATCTTTTATTAATATCTTAAAGGATCCAAAAATCCATATTGTCACTTTTCTTTATTAAGTGTCCCCTAGCTCTCTGAGTCCTCCATTAGTGGTGTCACATCCATTAGCTCTGCTTTAGCCTGTCGTTACTGCTACTGCTGCTGCTGCTGACGGAGCCTTCAACCCTATACCATGTGAATACCAAACGCCCGATGCATTACAGAATCACAGAGTCCCCTGTGTGTGTTTGCCCCTGCAAGCCCACGAGAGATCTACGCACACGAGCACCAAACTGTTTAGCATCTTTAGAGGTAATACTCCCTTCAGTAAGAAGAGAAGCTGCACATATGTACATGGGAAATAGAGAGTGAGATTCAGATGGGAGTGAGAGAGAGAGAGAGAGAGAGAGAGAGAGAGAGAGAGATAGAATGGACAGGGAGAGAAATATAGAGAAAGAGAGATAGACAGGGAGAGAGATATAGAGAAGGAGAGAGATAGACAGGGAGAGAGATATAGAGAAAGAGAGAGATAGACAGGGAGAGAGCTATAGTGAAGGAGAGAGATAGACAGGGAGAGAGATATAGAGAAAGAGAGATAGACAGGGAGAGAGATATAGAGAAGGAGAGAGATAGACAGGGAGAGAGATATAGATAACGATAGAGAAAGAGAGAGAGACGGTGAGAGACAGCACAAGAGACAGAGGGTGGGAGAGTGTCAGTGTTCGTGTGTCTCCTTAAGGCTGATGGCTGTTATGTTGAGTACATTCTCGCTAAAAGTTGCAACCCGGAAGGTTCTGGTGACAGTGAGGAGACAGCCGCTCTACTTCACAGCACGCACACACGCACGCAAGCACACACACCAGAATGCCAGGCACAAGAATGGGTAATCACTTACAGTAATGCATTACGGCCCCGCATGTGTCAGAGACAACACAGGGACTGATAGGTCTGAGAGTGGAGGCAACGCCTGCTCTGCGTATTTCTTCTGAGAAAAGAAAAAACTAAATCCGGTCGAAGTCCACATTACCACCAGTCTCACCGGGGACCTGCTCCACATCATCTAATCTTTGACACAATACCTATTTGCTATTTAATTTCCCTCTGATCAAAGCTGCCAATCAATTAAAACAGAAGGAGTTCCGCATTGAACTTTCTATTATTAGCACTGTGTGCCTGTTAGGTTAAATGTTAGGTTTGAATCAGTTTCCAGCTCTTATAGGCCTGCTATGTGCAATTATTAAAAACCATTTGTGTAATGTGAATGATTTAAAGCTGAATGATTTTTGGTTACTCCATTGTGTAGACTTTCAGCCAGACCAGAAGACAAGGGGGTGGTGGTGGTGGAGGGGTGGGTGGTGGTGGTGGTGGAGTGGTGGGTGGTGGTGGTGGTGGAGTGGTGGGTGGTGGTGGAGGAGTGGTGGTGGGGGGGTGGGTGGGGGGGGTGGTGTGGGGGGGTGGTGGTGGTGGTGTGGTGGTTGTGTGGGGGGGGGGGGGTGGTGGGGGGGGGGTGGTGGGTGGTGGTGGTGGAGTGGTGGTGAGTTGTTTCTGTCCCTTCGTCTCACCTCAGCACACAACTACGTTTCCTTGGACCTTTTATGATCTCATAAGTTTCTATTTAGATTTGATTGGCTATCCTTTG
>OOFB01029889.1:0-15130 GCA_900323305.1 Trachyrincus murrayi
TATTACCGTATTATACATTATATATGTGTTGTAGAAACAGGGCTGCCCCTGGCCAAATTTGGGCCCTAAGCGGAATTTTATTTGGAGGCCCTCCAAATAAAATTAATATTGACAACATCGTAGCGGACCGGCCGACGGGGGGGGTTTACGGTAGCGCGAATGCGTAATGCATATTGCGCAAAATGCGGCCCATCGCGCATAATGTGGCCCCCCATGGAATGTGAGGCCCTACGCACAGCGCGTACTCTGCGTTTCGGGAGGGACGGCCCTGGGTGGAGATGAAGAGCAGCACACGGAGCAGCTGACCTTACCGTGAAGGACGAGTTGAGTGAGCAGCACGATGACGGCAGTCCGCGCGCGCTGTGCCGCCGGATCACGTGTCGCTGTTTTCAACATAGAACGTCTTCCATGTTAACATTAACTACACGGTCTGATGCTTCGTTATGGAGTCTCACAACAACGTCCGACTTCCTGGAACGGCCTGCCAGGAACACACCGGAAACGGAAGAAAAAGTCCCTCTCTAGCTCTCTCTCTCTCTACTTGTGTGCGTCTCTCTCTCTCTCTCTCTCTCTCTCTCCCTCTCCATTGTGTTCCCCCTCTCTCCCTCTCCTCTCTCACCCCTCTCTCTCCCCCCCCCTCTCTCTCTCTCTCTCTCTACTTGTGTGCGTCTCTCTCTCTCTCTCTCTCTCTCTACTTGTGTGCGTCTCTCTCTCTCTCGACCGACTGTATATTCCTCTCTTAAAGGAGACACTGTCTATTATAATATAATATAATATATTATATTATAATATAATATAATATATTATATAACTGTATATTCCCTGTCATTACTATTATAATATAATATAATATATTATATAACTGTATATTCCCTGTCATTACTGGCCCCTTCGGCGCACTGAGAGCTCCGTGGGTTGAGACAATAACAATCCTAAACTAAATGTTTGCACAAAACTGCATTAATGAGAGAATTGAAGCAGACATTTAACGCAAACGTTACTTTCCCTAGCAAGTAATTACTAGGGAATTACTACATAAAACATTTTAAAAGAATTGGCGACTTTTTAAAGACTCCTGGAATTAACTTTCCGCTGCTGAGGTCACGTGATTTGCTGTCAACTGCGGAGGTGCCTGTCGCGGCCCGATCTGTGAACGCAGGCCTCCTCATATCACACCTCTTGCGGAGGTCCACCATCTTCCCTGCAGCCATGTCGGGGAAGGTCTCATTTTTGAAGGTTAATTACAACCTGTTCATATATTGGCAATTCAAAGCGATTTATGCACGTAAAAATCCTACACGTTGTGCCTTTAATAAAAAAATAAAAGCAATGACTGATATTTCAAAAAAATCAACACTGTTTGTAAATGAATACTAACGTGTGTGGGTGTGTAGACCTGTATGATGCTTTACAAACTTCATAAAACAATACATGACACAATACATGACACAACATGAGTTTATTTTACAAAAACATTTCAACGATAACCATCAACGTCTCAAAAAAAAACATTACCACTCAAATTATATATTCCAAAATATTGTTTGTCATGATAAAAAAAACGTTGGGGCTGGGGGAGTTTGATAATGGTATATAAAACATGCTGGGGGAGGATTTGTCTAGTGGTTGTCGTCTTCGGGGACGGACGGACAAAAAAACATCCCTGTGGGGGAGTCGATGGTGCTACATGTCATGTGTGTGGGGGAGTCGAGTTGGTGCTACATGTCATGTGTGCGACAGTTTTTATCGGTATTAATGAATGCATAATTCAATTCAACTCGAATTGCTATGGAATGGGCCAGGCCGACGACGGCCGTCCTGGAACGACCGACCGTTCTGTAACTCTCCAGGACTCACAGACGGCCGCACCCCTGCTCGCCTTTGGCTCCCAGCTGAAAGTGTCTGGGTTCAAACCCCGTTGTCCTCAATCAGCCTGCAGGCGTCCTTGAGCAAGATGCTCTAATGACATGCACCTAAAAAAGCAGGGACAGAGCTGCTCGGTGGCCCACTACTCATAGTAAGGCAGTGCAGCCATATAAACCCCTCTCTGACTCCCCGGCTCCCAGAGCTGAGGTCAGTAAACTAGACTCCCGACCGTCGCTCAGCAGTTTCAGCCGTCGGTCTCCGGTCCCGGGGCGGTGGGGGCGGGCGTGTCCGAGTGCAGTGACACCTGTTCCGCTGTAGGCATGGCAACCACGGCGGTGACAATGCAGATGGTCTCCTGGGGTACCAGCAGGGGCTGATGGGACATGGAGTGTAGCTGTGTGCACAGGGTGGAGGGAAGGAAGCTGTTGCTATGGCATTGAAAGATTTGAATATGGTAGTCTAGATAGGGGTGTCAAGTGGGTGTCACTGGAGTCTGAACAACAAACTATGAATGTGAATTAATATTAACAAGGCAGTATGATGTGTTTTTTTAGTTATTTATCATCATTATCATTATTATCATCTTGTCCACAAGATGATAGCTACTTCTTCTGTATAGTTGACATGCATAGATAACATTAGTCTTCATCTTCCCTAACTGGACACTGGCTGTTTCTGTTTCTAACAGGGGAGCTGCAGAGTGCTCAACAGGGGACAGAGACACCGATACAGGCTAGTGTTGAGGAACCTCACCACCATGCTGCTGGGGATATCGTAGTGCAGGAACTTCCTCCTCCGGTTCCTGGGCCACGCGAAGCCGCACACGCCCAGCAGAACCATGGCCACCAACAGCAGCAGCAGAATGGGCCACACCAGAGTGGGTCCTGGAAGAGGCACAGGAGGATGCAGCGCGTCATCACATAGAACAGAACACAACCCGATAGGACAGAACACACACACACAGTACGCACGCACACACACACACACACACACACACACACACACACACACACACACACACACACACACACACACACACACACACACACACACACCCCTACCCAGGGTGGTGGTGCACTGCGGGGGGGTGTAGGGGCTGGCTTTTCCGAAGGCGATGCTGAAGGCTTGGACCTGCAGGCAGTAGCGCGTGTGTGCGTGCAGAGACAGTGTGTGTAGCGTGGTGCTGAAATTCCTCTCGTGGCTCTGCAGACAGGAAACACACAGTTTAACACACACACACACACACACACACATTGCACCACTGTGTTGTACACTGGATGCTTTACATATAAATGTGTGTGTGTGTGTGTGTGTGTGTGTATGTGTGTCACCTGACTGGGCGTGTCGTCTGTCCAGAACCTGAGTCTGAACTCCATTGTTTCGCTCAGCATGGAGCTCATGGGCTCGCCTTCCTCCGCCATTGGCTCCTTGAAGCTCACAGTTACCATGGAAACGCCCGCCTCCACCCTCAACTCGGAAGGAGCCCCAAGGTCCGCTGTAACCGGAGGTAACAAACAATGTAGTTATTATGGGATGTCTGTTGTCTTGATGATAATATTGTCTACCACCAACTACATACTTCAAACAAGTTTCTTCCAGATTGACTCTTCATTTTGTGCAAACACCATGGTTATAAGGTGCTAAATGGCAAACTGAGCAATGAGCATCTCTCTATCTGTTTCCCTCATAATATGATATTATTTTCAACTCTGTTCCAATTAACTACCAGAGAACTGACGTTTCTCACATATCAGTTTTCTATTGAGATTCTACTTTGTTGAGACCAATCCTACACCAGAACCTGAGACCTCCCCTCCCCCATCTCACCGTTCTCTTCCGGACAGAACTTCAGCAAGGCCCAATCTGACCTCTGACCCCTGGTCTCCGCTCGGACCCTCAGGATGTACTCTGCGTTGTAGTTGAGGTGGGTGGAGAAATCACAGTATGTCTTGACACCAAAACACCGGTCGGTGTAGGAGTCCTCGCTGTGCTGCAGGTGAGACCTGAGAGAGATTGTAAACCAAAAAAGATACCAAAAAAGAAATACTACGATAAATATAAATACAAATAATCTGAACAATCTCAACATTTTGTCCCGCTGAAGCAGTACTTACAATGTCAGCTGTGCTGTGAAGTTCATGGCATTGGTAACCATGGTGACGTTGTCGGCACTCTTATTCCAGTGCCACCTGAGCAGGTACCTAGTGTTGACAGCATCCATCTCCAGGTGTTTTGGTTTGGGCAGACCACCGGACACTGTCAGTAAGACACATCACTTCATCATTCAAGCAAGTCTTCTCAGTCTTCTCAGTCAATCTGTCTGTCTGTCTGATTGCCTGTCTGTCCCTCTGTCTGACTGTCTGGCCCTCTGTCTGCTTGCCTGCCTGTATGTCTGTCCATCTGCCTTACTGTCTGCCTGACTATCTGCCTGTCTGACTCTCTGTATCCCTGTCTGTCTGCCTGCCTGCCTGTTCATTCTACCTGGCACGGCGGTGTAGTTAGTTTTAAGCTGGATAATTGACAGTAGAGGATGGTTAGCTCTTTACCATAGGGGTTTCACTTAGGGACCGTCAATAAATTAGGCCTACTGTTTGAATGACACAAAACCATTGTACCATTGTGCTGACTTGCTCATATTAGTGAAAATTATGATTACATTTCTTTACTACATTGGTCTCATGTACCACACCTATTTCATTGATAATGTGTGATACATTTATTTTACAAAAATAAGTGCCGTTTTTTTCAATAGCTCCCATGTCATGTGACCCAGTGACAACAAAGCATATATATATATATATATATATATATATATATATGTATCTCACACTAGCTGCAGTCATCTGAATTGAACAGGAAGAGGAAACAACAGAAGACACTTACTTTTAAAATGTATTTTTATTATTTGGCCAAAAAAAGAAAGTAACTTTTTTTTGGCCAGATGAAACGCGAGGGGTTTACTAACAAGTTAAACTATAGTATTAACCTAAATATATATGACAATTAATAAGCCTAATACTTCTCAGATAAAAACACCTATCATATTTAATCGGTTTTACTTTCACTGTGAGTTTGTCGAGCACAGAAGATCACAGCCTTACCTGCGCAGATGATACACTCCAGAAACACCAGATGCTTTATTGGCATATCTTCTCCTTCGCCTTCTTCTTCTTCTGCTGTGTGTGTGTGTGTGTGTGTGTGTGTGTGTGTGTGTGTGTGTGTGTGTGTGTGTGTGTGTGTGTGACGGATGTCACTTACAGCCCACGTGTTGTTCAGTCACAAGTTCTCGCTGTTGTGATTTACGCCAGATCTCCCATCAGAAGAATACGACCCAACTATAACCGAAACATATCCAACACCTCACACCTAGACCTTCTGACACACGTGCCAACCTTGAGCCCTGGGAGACAGGGAGATCTTTCTCGGGGTCCTCCCCCAGAAACAAATAAGAGCATCATTTCCTGCATTCTAGTGGGTGTGAGTCACAAGATCAGAAGTAGACGGAAAATCAGTTTGAAATATTATTTATTACAACAACAAAAAACAAAAAAAAATATATATATATATATATCTCCACAAACATCCATTGACATACAGTAGGCTGTACTGTATACTGTGTACTAGAGTAAATAACGGTGACGTGTGTTGTGGGCGGGGCCTAGCCGGCTCTTGACAGTCTCTGCAGCAGTAAAATACTGATTAGATGTCTTTAGCACACTTGAAACACAAAACACTATTGTGGATCTTTCACATGCCTCCGTTCATTTTAAAGGTTTGTCGGCACAAGGAGAGAAACATACGAATTAAACCCATGCTTAAGCAATGGGATAAAGTTGCCAGACCCACACTCACAGTCCTGTCATTGATGGCCAAGTGCAATGGCTGGACATTTATACATATCTTGTTGACACACCCAGCGTGTATACTATAGAGAAACTAAAGGCAGATATGTATAATTATGTGATGTCCAAATATAGGATTACATGACTTGGTGGAAGATTTGTATGCTACGGACCAAAGTATTGCCTAGCCAGCGGCAAGAACACAAGACAGAATTATACAATACATGGACTATGATTAATAAATCAAACAATTACATAGGCCTGTAATGGGTATGGTAACTCTTGCAATGAATACAAAATATGTGCCCAAGACTTCCTTCTTTCATTATACCATTGTGATGTATTGTGCCTTTTTACTCCACTACATTTATTTAATAACTTCAGTTACTTTGCAGGTTTAGATTGTTAATGATATATTAGGTTAAACTACCCAGCAGTATATAAGGTAATTAAAATCAGCTGCACCTTTACCAGCTACAACACGTGCACGGATGTGCACGTTAATATTCATTCATTTTATTATTCATTTTATTGGGGACCCACTCAAATGACCACCTGTGTGTCCCAGGGACTCACTACATTGAAACCCTATCAACATCACTGCAAGAGCTTAAAATGCTTCAGGTGATATTTGAATATTTAACAAAATAAAATAGTTTTGGGTCTTTACTAGAAATCCAATGGAAATGTGTTCATAATGAAACTTGTTCAGGGGTCGAAGGTCAAGGCTGTCCAGGCAAAGAAAAGACGGGCCAGTCAGAATGTCTAAAGGGTAATGTTTTTAATATGTCCCTGATCGCAGAGGCTGATGATGGCAGCACATTTTACAAACCAGCTCCTTTGTACAGACTTCACAATGGCTATGACTGTAGCCACCGGCTGGGTAAACAAGGAAAGTACTTCACATACTGCAGTCTTTTCATTTATAATTTTTTTACTACGACCACCTCGACTGCTCCCGGTTTGCCACAAAATGCCCTTGTTATTTAACTGAAGCAATACAAGACGTATGGATATGATATTGTGACTACAGCTTATTGAATACGTTCTTATTTGTAAATGTTCCTGCAAGACGAAACTAAACAGACGAAAAAGTCCAGATGGAAAAATGATAAAACATACGAAAATGTATAAGATTTAAGATTCTATAAGAATCGACAATGAACAGAAAGGTATTCAGACTCCGATCAGTTCTCTCCAAACACACAGATGTATAAACGCATGTATAAACTCACAATGTTCAACCAACTAACAGATTGACATTTCCCATAGAAACAAATGTGTCTTGAGTCTCAGTTCCTCCATCACAGATGTTTGGGCTGTTACCAACTGTTATTTTCATTGTCATGAATCTATATTTTTTGCCATTTACATAATTGAGTCTATAAATAATGGTAAAGAATTGCAATCATCAATTTGCAATTCTGCACAGAGACACGCACACCAGATAGTTTTGCCATGGTCATTTTCTCATCTTGTTGACTGGTGGGGGGGGAGGTAACGTTTTTAAACGGCTAAGAAGCTCCTTAATATCCACAGAACTCTTCCTCTGACTTGGTCACATGACCCAGCCTCTTGGGGAGGAAACTCCCACACCTGCTGAGTGAACAAGGCACAGGAGAACTGTAAGAGAGTAGAGGTGTGCATGTGGCGTATGCGTGTATGTATTGCCGTGTACAGCAATGGAACAACATATTAACATTGATACATGTTGGCCCGGAACATTCCACGCCTCTCTTCAGTAGCATCGAGTGGCTAAGTCACGCCCACCTCATGCGTCACGCCCACCTCAGGCGTCACGCCCACACGCGAGGTGGGCGTGACACGCGAGGTGGGCGTGACACGCGAGGTGGGCGTGACACGTGGCCTGCAATGGCACAAAACAAACCAGCTCAACAGAGACGGTAAAACTAGCTTCAGCATATCATTTCTTCTTGCTCATGATGCATGCTTCATTATTCAAACGTTCACTTTTGGCTCCTCATAGTTTGACTTTCTCTGCTATGGACACAGATTGCAAAAAGAAAATGAGTGATACCACCAGTCACAGAAATTATTTTGCTAAAGTCAATAATACAGGTTGACGGTCCAAAAATGGAAAAAACATTTTCTTCTAAAACACAACAAATATTTCCCTCTGTACGTTCCAGCAAGAGTACAAAAGCATTCAATTTCTATAGGAATCTCCTACTTCCTGCTTTAGCTCCCATTCAGTTTAGCTCAGATGTAGGAAGCTCTTCTCTCCATCGCTGACAAATAACAAGGCCCTGATGTCTGGTCCATTTCTTATTCCTCTCTCCTCTGTCCTTCTCAAACGCCCATGTCCATGATCCCCTCGTCTCTAAGGCCACTGTGGGCAGCAGCCTCAGGCTTCAGGCTCATGTGCTCCATCTTGACCTGCTCCAGGTGAGCGGTGGACGGCCCATGCCAGGGCTCCTTGGTGCCCGCCGAGGACAGGCCGCTGCTGGAGTGGTGTCGAGGGCCGGAGCTCCCCTCCGTGGAGCAGACCCCAGAGTCTCCACTATCACCGCTGTCCTGGCGACTGTGTCTGTTTCAAGATGTGCAACATCATCATCATCATCATCATCATCATCATCACAAAAACGAACACATAACAACAACATGCGCCACAAACACTCCACAGTGAGAGCATTTGGGAGGATCAGCCAATGGAATTCTTCGATTTGGATTTCATGTAGCCTCGATTTCTCGTCTCCCTTACGACACTTTTGTTGTACAAGAGACCCTGGAGGAAGGTACAATTTGGGCAGGCCAATCGGGTGGCGCTTGAGCTGTGATTGGGCAGATTGGTCTTGACCAATCGTCGTGACGTCGAAGAGTAACCTTCGAGGCGCGAAAAGAACGCAACTTGAGCAATTACAAATGTTCACAAACTGGTTGGCGGAGACTGGCAAAAACATAGGATTGTACACCTGTTTTCTCTAAGTTATGGTACTTATTTTAGTTACTTATTTTAGTAACAGTGACAAAATGGCATAGATTACTATGTTGACAATCATATAATATATATTACCATGTTAAAAAATAAATTAAAAAAAGATTTTGGGTTCACTGCCTCTTTAAAGATGTTTCCCAGAAATATATATATATATATATATATATATATATATATATATATATATATATATATATATATACACTGACCTTCCATCTGGCTCCAGGCCTGAAGAGGGCGCTGTGAAGACAGATAATGGAGGCGTGTGGATCTCCAGAAGCACCGCCTCTGGACAGATGCTGAGCCTATCACAGATCAGCTCCGACTCTGAATCCGGGGTGAGCAGCCGTGGGGCATCCGAGTCAGGGGACCAGTCCGAGAGATACTGAGCGAGAGAGCAAGAGAGAGAGAGAGAGAGAGAGCGAGAGAGAGAGAGAGAGAGAGAAAGGGAGTTAGAGAATTAGACGAGAAAGCTAGAGGGTGAGTTAGAGAGAGCGATATAATTTGTTTCCTCAATATTTAAGCATGAAAATAAACACAAAATGAGTTAACCCCCCCCAACAAAAACACTATGTGTGTGTGTGTGTGTGTGTGTGTCTTAGCCTCTTTGTTGTGCAGGCAGCTGTACTGAAGGGTAGAGCGTGTCTTTGAGAGTGTGTGTGTGTGTGTGTGTGTAATAGTGTCGTGAGAGTGTGTGTGTTTCTTACGGCCTGGATGTGTGCAGGCAGCTGTACTGAAGGGTAGAGCGTGTCTTTGAGAGTGTGTGTGTGTGTGTGTGTAATAGTGTCGTGAGAGTGTGTGTGTTTCTTACGGCCTGGATGTGTGCAGGCAGCTGTACTGAAGGGTAGAGCGTGTCTTTGAGAGTGTGTGTGTGTGTGTGTAATAGTGTTGTGAGAGTGTGTGTGTTTCTTACGGCCTGGATGTGTGCAGGCAGCTGTACTGAAGGGTAGAGCGTGTCTTTGACAGTACGGTAGCAGTACAATCCAGCATAGAGCAGGAGGAGAAGCACAACGAATCCAACCAACCCAGAGAAAGCAAAGATCAACATGACCTGCCACCAGGGCACCGCACCTGCAACACACACACGCACACACACACATTACTGAGGAACTCTATTGACCGTACTAAAGCCTAACTCTATTGACCGTACTAAAGCCTAACTCTATTGACCGTACGAAAGCCTAACTCTATTGACCGTACTAAAGCCTAACTCTATTGACTGTACTAAACCATGTACAAATACTCTTAGTCTTCCAAAATGAAAAAAGACCAAAAAGTACAATTAAGAAATATGTGATAAAAACATTGTCTCCTTTTTTAGAGGAATTCATTATAATTTCTATATTTACCCCAAATTGCATACATTTTCAACCTAAATGTTTTATCCATCTCATCACCACATCATATCTCATCTCTTCTTATCTCATCTCACGGTATCTCATGTTATTTCATCACACGTAATCTCAACACATGTCATCACCTTCGGTCTGCATACAGTGAGGGCTGGTGAAAGCGGAGGTCTTGCTGTAGAAGTCATAACGTGACTGGACGCTGACACAGTACCAAGTCCAGGCCTGCAGGTCAGATAGGGTCACGAGGTTCACGTGAGTTTCCACTATCTTGGTGTCTGGGTTCTGGAGGAACACACGGGAAAGACCAGTTACCATTTAGTAATTTAGCCAACGCTTTTATCCAGAGCGACTCAACACCTTCGCGCATGCGAAGGTCCACGAAGATCTACGTCCCTTACAGAAACCTTTACACCAGACCTGGGGTACACGCCAACTAATCGCTGATTGGTCGAGAATGCACCCGGCGAAATCCAAACACTGTATTTTCCGTTGGTTGCGATACACCAAACACTTTTCAGCAGTACTTTTTCACACGGATGTATTGTTTTAGTTAAACTCTATCTCGCGATTTCAGGGTTTCAGGGTTTTCTCGTTCCTGTACATTTGGGGTCGGAAATCCTACACATGCAAGTATAAATGCAGGCAGCTCTGCGAAGACCCGCGTGGTGTCTCTGCATCGCAACGTTGATATTCGCAGACGTGCTGTTTGTAGAACTGTAACTCCAGCTTTACAGTGAATTAGATACAGGTCATTAAGGAGCAGGTGGGCCTATGGGTAGTCTGCAGACACTGGGAATCAAACCCAGAAACTTTGTCTGGGAGTCGAACAGCCCAGCCACAACACTATCCTGCACCTTCTGTAACAATGGAAGGATGTTTGGTACCCTCTCTCCATTACGTGTATTATGAATTCACATTTATTATGAAGGAAATGTATTTTGAGGGACTCTATTCAGGTGAATAGTTGACTCCATTGCGGCACAATGAGTGTGTCTGAGGGGTGTAGCCGTCTATACCGGATGTGTTTTGGCAGCTGAGCTCTGATGGGAAATACCAGAGCCTCTGTTATGGCATCCAATAAGACATGCTTAACCACATAGCAAACACACGGCATGATATCTAAACTAGAGCTCCTGTGTTGTGACTTTATGATCACTGAGCTTTTTTATGATGTTATTTGGACTTCTAGCTATACAACTGTACAATGTGCAATGCTGTGGAGTATTTAGAAAAGCTATGTCAAATGTATAATCATTATTATTATGTGGTGTTTTTTCATCAGATCACTAACCCCCATACTTCCTGCGTGACTTCCTCAGGTGACCCCGTTGAACTGAACAGGAAAAGAGGAAGTTTGAGTGAAATGCAGGGGTAGTGTTTATTCAGATATGACTGGTTACAGTACACTCACTATGTGTAACTCACGTTGCTTAAAAGACAGGATGTGGGCAGAATGAGGATGGTTACAGTGTTCGACTGCCGATAAAAGGTGATGGGTTGGAAAATGTTTTTGTCAAAAGTTTAATGATCACACACATAGCCACGGTGTGTGCCTTCTAACTGAAAAGAGGACAACAGAACAGAACAGCAGCAGACGACACATAACTCAATACGTAGATAGACGTGAAACAAAAAAATGGATAGACTAAATAAAGTGCAGTGCATATTGTATGGAAATGATCTGGATTGAATAAAATGTATGCCTTCAGCTATGCATCTGTCGATTGTGTTATATTGAGCTCTCTGTCTAAATAAAGGTTATACATACTGCACATTTCCAATACCATTTCCAATGGAAACATAAAAGGGGGTGTGTTGTGCTGTACCCGTGTGTCTGTGTGCTCCCAGTATACGACCCGGTAGTACATCTGGGTGTACAGGTCCCTCATGGAGCCGTTGGTGCTGGTCAGGGGGTCGGAGATCTTCACGTCTAGCAGGGGCCCCGCTGGGGCCAGGTCTACCCTGGACGGGGGGCCCAGGGCCGCTGTGGGCAGAGGGGTAGTAGGGAGGAGAGACGTGTTGATCACCAGAAACAGTTCAAGAGACTAAACCAGGTGTGGAGAGAGCACGTGGACGTGTCAAGTCCGTTTTATTTGTATATGTATTTGTACTAATCACTCCTATCTTTACCGTCCTTGTCCGGGCAGAACTCCTTGACGGCCCAGTGGGAGTGGAGCCTGCCGCTGTTGGCCCGTACACGGAGCATGTAGAACCCCAGGAAGTAGAGGTTCATGGGAGTCAGGTCACACCAGGTGTCTGGCGTTTTCTCACACACCGTGACCCATTGGTCATTGCTTCCATTCGTCCACTTGTACTTCCTGGAAGCAGCGGTACAACAACAACAACAACAACAACAACAACATCATCAGCGACTTTTCTCACCCCAGCAATAATCAATAAGTTGTTCTCCCTATGGCTATAGGGCCATCAAGACCAGCTGGTGGCTGATCTGAAGAACTAGTTTCTACCATCAGGATGCTGAACTGTTTTCATTTCCATTTATTACTATTATTTATTTATATTTATTTATTATATTATACATTTCGTCACTTGACTCGGCAATGAATAATTCAAATGGATTGTGTATGCTGTGTAAACCAGTACACTTGACAGTAAATCTAAGTAAGAATCTAAGGTGGGTGGGTTGCTGCCTCAGGATTGTGGTCGGACCACAAACCACGAGCTTTGGAGATAAGATCTGGTTGAATTGGGTGCACCAGATCCTACGGTTGTAAAGGTGAGACACTTACGCCAGGTATTGCACGGTGAAGGTAACTTTGGGTCCTATCATCTGGCGCCTGTCCTGGCTCCAGCTCAACGCGTACTTAGTGTTCAGGGTTATCATGGTCAAGTTCAGCGGTTTGGCCAGCTCTGCTCGGCCTGAAACAAACAAGAACAGCCGGACCAAACTATAAGACCTGGTATCAGCGTTAAAACATCCGGGGTCACAAAGTAAAGGTCCTCCCTCACAGGTCGTCAATAGTAGGGTGAACTAACTTCCTGTTCCTGTCATTTTAACATTAGGTGGGTTTTATTCATGTCTGTCGTAGCACCAGTATGGTCATTATATATTTACTTGACAAGTTGTGTCTATACTGGTGCACTGCCATAACTAAATCAAAGGCACCCATAAATAATGATCTACATGAGCTACACGGGCCCATTGTGCTCATGTGCAATGGTGAACTAAACTAAACATAACGTAAAATGTTGGATCTCTTCAGCAAATATTTGCTGAAGATGACAAAGGATGCCGGTGTAGAGAAAAGAGCCAAAGAAACAGCTGTAACTGTATTATTAACAGGATAGCCTTAATTGTTTTAATTGTTAAATAAATAGCATTAACTGCATCAGCAGTTTAAAGAGTGGCGTTAACTGTACGAGCTGTGTGCAAGGGCTAAAACTATTATTATATTTTATTCCGTGTTAGGCCTATATATTGTACAATTTGAGAGACATATTCGTTTGAGAGACATTTAATATATTTGATGTACTTAATATATTGTATATAACATATACAGACAGGACACAGTTATATTTCACATTGGTGCTCTCATTCCTTCGCTTCCAGGAAAGCACTATCTGGCGAAGCTGGGTTTATAGATAATGGACAGACTTAGCTGTATTAGCAGCTAAAGTCCAGCCTCCACTATATTAGCAGCTAAAGAATAGCAGAGTCTGTATTAGCAGCTAAAGAGTAGCCTTAGCAACATCAGCAGCTACTGTTGGCAGTACATTCATCTTACCCATAAAGCAAATACAGTTTTTAGCTTTAAGTTTTTCCACCGGCGCTATGTGAGAGTTTAACTTAAACACTTGAACTTGACGGGGCAGACTAGGGTGTTTGACTCCCAGTTGAAAGGTTCTGAGTTAGAAAATCCATGCCTACCTGTAGGCATCATATAGAAAATGTAGGAACCTTATATCAAATATACGATCAGTCTATTGAATGCCAGAGTCACTTTTTTACCATGTTTTTCTTAGCCTATTTGAGGGTTATGGGTTAAAGGGGGCGTGGTCGATTGCTAAATTAATACAGAATACTAAACCGTGAGACATTTCCCAAATCAATCACAGAAATATCTAAAAGAAGAAGTGGAAGAAGCAGAGGTAGTTCATATTAATTTGGCTGCTGTTAAAAATTGAACGGATGACCACAAGAACAAGGAACCAACGACACGTGAAAACAACATCTTCAAACACCTGTGTCCCCTAGTGACCCGCAATACCAACTATTATTGTGGAGGGGAACCAGCTTGATACTGCAGTGCATGAGGAATGAGATCGTAACTCAAGGGATCTGCTACCAGCGGTCCTTGGTGAATAGAGCCTCTGAGGGTACAGCTGCATCACACAGGAAGTACCCGCCCCAGGGAGTCAGGAAACTTATCAGTGGAATCTGGCTGTGTAGTGTGTGTGTGTGTGTGTGTGTGTCATCGGCCAATGTTTTTATGTCTTTCTTCAGCCGTGTGTACATTTGCAGGAGTGTGTGAGCAGGGGTGAATGGATATGTGAAATTACCCAAGCGAGTGTTTGTGTCTGTGTGCCTGTGTGAAGGTTATGGTCTCTAACATGAGCTGTGTCTCAAAGCCGTTGCAGGCTGCCTTCATCGAAGTCTGTCCCAATGTGAAGGATCCTTTGTATGCGGCCGACAGATGCAGCCATCTTTTTGACAAGTTTGAAGCACACAGCTGGTGTACCGTTTGTAGCCTTCTGAAAAGGGTCTATTGGTAGGCTCGTTGTGAATGACGATCAGCTAACGAGAGTCACTCTGTACAACATCAGACGGTTCCTGGACGAAAACCTGGCCCAGCTCTTGGTCCAGGCTCTGGTGATCATCTTACAGCTGGGCTACTGCAGTGCTCTTCTGGGCTACCAGCGTGCGCTGCTAAACCTCCTCTACACTGGATTCAGAATGCACCAGGTGTTCAACCACCCAAAGCACGCACGCACGCACGCACGCACACACACACACACACACACACACACACACACACACACACACACACACACACACACACACACACCTACCTCTCGTCGCTTCACTCGCTTCCTGTAGCTGCCTGCATCAAGGTAAAAAAAATCCTTGATGTTGAAGTTCAGGGTGTTCTCTG
>OOFB01029889.1:24313-36469 GCA_900323305.1 Trachyrincus murrayi
AGGGCGCGAGAGAGAGAGAGAGAGAGAGAGAGAGAGAGGAGCAGAGAGCAAAGAAGTCATGTTAGAGGGGTATTTATTGTTTCTCATTTACATTCATAATATTGTGAGGATATAATCCTGCTGAGAGGAAAAGAGAGAGAGCAGAAAGCTGGCGTGTACAGGACGAGAGCAGAAGAGAGAGAGGGCGTGGGTGGAGCTCACACACACAACTCAAATCAAAAGCCTCCCCCACCGCACACACCGGTGTCTATCTGAACACTCACTCACACGGGACAATCAACAACAACAACAACAACAACAACCAGTTTCCATGGTCACAGCCTCAAGCCTTGCAGCGGTCGTCTGTGGTCGGGCGACGGAGGAGGCTGGAGCTCAGGGTGCTGCCATACACGAGTAACCCGATGAGGAGGGTGCCCAGCAGGCAGAAGACGGCCAGCAGAGCCAGGATCAGATGGACTGTAAGGCAGCGAGGAAAGGAAGGACCAGGGTGTGGTTAGCAGGCATGGCTTGGTTGGTTGGAAACCATAGACTGTATATACCATAGCATGCCAAACAAGGAGCTTGCTTTACTTTCAAAATAAAAGCCCGGTCAGGAACGTCTCATATGATCTAGATGATCAGTTTTAATTCAGCAACAGAGGTCTTTTGTCTCAGAACCTGAGGGCAAGTTTGACATTTTCACCACTTAAGGACCAAATTAAATGACCCGTGTGTAATCAACGTTGTGTTAGCAGCCTTGTACCTGAGCTGTTAGCCCGGGGAGGGCTAGTGAAGGCACAGTTGCTTTTAGCAGGAGCCGACTTCTGGTTGATGTATGTCGCCACGGAGACCGTCACACAGTACTCCACCCCCGGCTCCAGGTAGCCAATCACAGTCTTCTCTTTGTAGTCGACGGACATATGGAACTAGAGAGCCGGACACACACACACACACACACACACAACAAGTGTTGGTCTCCCCAGGGCCGTGCAGACATTGTGAGGGGCAGTGGCACCGTTATATTGATGACCTCCAAGCTAGCTAAGAATTATATTTAAATAAATAACAGCATCTGCAGTAGTACAAACTGCAACAATAAAGCTATTATTATGAAAAAGTTTTTTGACCAGGGGGCACTTGTACCTGTGCCCCATCCCTGGTCCTGCGCACCAACAACAGCAGAGGGGCACTTGTACCTGTGCCCCATCCCTGGTCCTGCGCACCAACAACAGCAGAGGGACACTTGTACCTGTGCCCCATCCCGGGTCCTGCGCACCAACAGCAGCAGGTGTCTGTAGCGCTCCAGCAGCTGCCACCCGGGGGTCGGAGGTTTGACCTGCACGACCAAGCAGTTCCCACAGCCTGACGCAAACACATCCGGGGGTCCTAGGACAGCTGAGGGCGGGGCAGAGAGAGAGAGTGTGTGTGTGTTAAGGTGTGTATAGTTACACTTCTATTTGTGCGTGTGTCTGGTCAGTCCAGAGTGGGGACTATCACTGTTTGTCATGGGCTGGAAGCGGCGAGAGGTGGCCCAGTCTGAGGTGCTGCCGGTGGGGCTGTAGGCCTGGACGCGGGCCTGGTACTGGGTCCAGGGATTCTTCATGAGGGCGGTGAGGTTACAGGTCTGGCTGGCCCCCAGACTAGAGCACCAGGCTGCTGGTTTCCACAAGCTCTTCCTCCTAGAAGACAAACGCACGGACGGATGGATGAGGGGACTATTGTTGTCTATTGTTGTAATCAATATTAAATAAGGAGAGTGGAGAAGGCTGTGACGTTGATTAGGTATTTACTGAAAGACTTATTACTTATTACACGTTACTGAATGCTGCCGCGCTCGTCGCATCTACTTACGTAATGCAAAGTGGCACATATCCAATACGTTGTGACAGTTGTGGTCATTACATCACTTCCTTTTTTAATGCTTGTGTAAATAACATCAACACAACTAAGAGTACTTAAACTAGCATATGACATAAACACACCCAAATGTTCTTAAACTAGTAACAGCAACATATTCAAATGTACTGATTATTCCCACAATGCTTTGCCCCCAGATTCTCATACCCATTTTGTTTGTACTTTAGGCTATACATTCGTAACTGTTCTTAATCTAAAACATGTAACTATTTCCATGTTAGGTAGGGAGAGATCAGTGTGTGATAACTAAAGCTAAAAACAAAACCAACATATTTAACAGACTTTCATGGTTTGGTGAAGGTTAAGGTGTGTAAGTATTCAGCTCTGTTATGAAGCGGTGTGTATAGTAGGCCTACCTGACTTTCTTGACCTCAACCCTGAACTGTGTGTGGGTTGGGGTCCCGGGGCCCGGCAGGAACCGCAGGCTATGTTCCATGTTGACGGAGGAGATGGAAACATTGGTGGGGGCAGGGTAAGAGAGGCCCGCTCCTATAGACAGATGGAGATAGAACGAAAGAGAGGAGAGAGGGCGTTGAGTAGGAAACAAATGAGTCAGAGGAAAACACGAATGTAGGAGAAAACGAATGTAGGTCACGTCCTCTGCACTGTAAGTCCTCTGCACTGTAAGTCCTCTGCACTGTAAGTCCTGTACTGTAAGTCCTCTGCACTGTAAGTCCTCTGCACTGTAAGTCACTGTAAGTCCTCTGCACTGTAAGTGCTCTGCACTGTAAGTCCTCTGCACTGTAAGTGCTACAAGTAAATCAGACTGCAGTCAGACAGCACTTACATTCATAATTATTGTCTTACACACATTTTGTTGAGCTTTTTGAAGTCTCAACATAACACACAACAAATAAAACACAACTTAGAACAGACAGAACCTGGTTGATAATGTGACCCTGCTCTATTGAACCAGAGAATCTTAACAATAACAAAGGCACTCATCTCTGGCTCCTCAGGACCTCACGACCCTCCATTATTACCGCAGTGAAAAGGCAGCAGAAGTGCTACCGTCCACAAGTGCATGGTGCTGGCTCCAATCAGGCCCATACGCAGGCAGGGAAGGCTGTGGAGACTGGGGTCTGAGTGGCAGGCAGCACGGAGATGTTGTGCAAGTCATGCTGTTGATATCTCAGGTAGGGCCAAGTTTCATTTTCCCCTGAAGTCCCACCCATGATTATACCTAACATGTCAGTGAACTCACACACTACACTCAGACACACTCACAACTCACTCCATGGATATACCCAGAAGAGAAGACTTGGACCTAAGCAGCTGGTCTTGATTATTTTCATCTTAAAGTTGATTTGGTGCCACGGGTTGTTTATATGAGGGTGTATGTGCGGGCTGGTTTCACTTAGTTTCGTTCTTCTTCTTCAAAAAGAAAAAAGGTAAGAAAACTGTGAGATTGAATTAAAATGTAGACTGATGGTTAGTTATCATTGTACTTTTATTGTGCACTGTAAGAAAAATTTAAATCATAGCATTGTCACGTTAGTCTGCCATTACATTAACACTGGTAAAAAAGAAAAAAAATATGAGATTATTATGGAATTGTATGTGTAAGGTTTCACTACTATAAAGAGTATGATAACCTGGACTGGGTAGAATACAATGTTGACTCTGATGTAAACATTTTGAATGTATACAAACTGTAACAGACGATACATGTAAACAAAAATAAAACTTCCATGGTACCACAAAGCAATCCTGTAATTATTAACACTTCTCTTTAAACACAGCTTCATCCAAAGCAACATTGTATGTGGACCAACTGCTGTTGAATTATTGTATTCCAATGCAAGTATTGTTAACACTCGGCTGACCTTATGGATTATGTAAGGAATGAACCATGACTGAGTTATTGAAATATTTGTTTGTATAATATTTGTTACTTTCATCTATATTATTATTGGGGTTTTATTGACTCAAATCAGCTGAAATGAAAATATTCTTCCACGATGCTTTGAGCATATTGTTTTTGCGTTGTCATGGAAACATCTGGTCGATAATTGTATTGTGCCATTATGTGCAATTAATTCAGACATACGCCCCTAAAGCAAGTCTGGAGGTTGTGATTGGCCGAGATCATCAATAGTTGACGACCTTTAATGACACTGTTTAGTGTCATCTTTAGTACTCGTACAGTTTGAACACTCATGTTCCAAAAATGGCGGCGACCAAATATATTGGTTGGCAAGTCTGTATAGCAACCTGGTCAAAGGTCAAACAAGTAACAAATCAAACAACCGTTAATGACAGCATCTCTCCACTGACACCATCAGAGTACATCCCATGTACCCGGTGGCCATTTTCAGTGGAATAGTAACAACAGAGGAAAAACAAACAGCTACAAAATGGCTGAAACGTAACTCTACGTAGACTCAGCTGACAGAGTAGAGGTGCTAAACTGCAGTCCTATTAGTGGCTCGCACAAACGACAAGTTCAGTGCTATCTTAATGCGTTTGAGAGTTTGGCTGTAACAGTGATTGATAGTTTGGGAAGATAAGATATGGTTTTTAACACGAATCGAATCGCTCCAAATGTTAAATTGTTAGCGATCTGAAGAAAACAAAACTAAAAAAATAGTATTTGTGGCATATATAAAAAACAGTTTGAATGGTCAGTTAGGCCTAACGTCTTAAATAACCGTCTGGCTCTTCCTCATCCACCTCATCATCAGAGATGGCCGTTTCCATAGTAACCTCCTCCTCCTCCTCGGCAGTTTGTGGGGCCGTGGCTCTGTAGGCCCAGCCCTCGCCACGCTCCCCGAAGGTCAGTGAGAGGAGGTTCACGTCATCGACACCCTCCCATGGGCCCACCCCGGCCACCGCCTCTTTCTCCATCGACGGTGCCAAAGGGTCTATGCGACGAGGAAGCTGCAAAGCATGCTGGTCCAAGGTCGCCACAGCAACCGAGCGCGGCGCCGTGGAAGCGTCGGCACGGAGTTCTGAATGGAGTTCGGAACGACGACGTGACACGTAAGGTGCTAAACGGGCGCACATGTGAGGGTTCACGTGACCCTGGGACGGGCAGTCAGATTGAAGGGGCGGAGCCAGGAAGGGACATGTAGAGAGAGAGGAACATGACGAGGAGAAGGAGGAGGTGGAGGAGGTGGAGGAGGTGGAGGGCGGCTTGTAACCTCTGAATGATTCAGCACTCGTAACCTCATAACCGCATTTCCCCTTCCTCCCAGCGGAGGGCGCCGTTGCCCTGATGTGTATGTGGGAGCACACGAGTTCTTTCCTTGATACAGCAAGTCTCCTCTCTCCCAGGGGATGGATGAAAGTCTGCGAGAGAGCGAGAGAGACAGAGAGAAATCAAGAAACTGAAGACATTGATGGGATGAATGAGAATGCAGGCAACAAGAACGCAAACGTATAGAATAGTTGATGAACTGAGATTCTCCCCATTCAATTAAATATAGTAACAAATAAACACACCACGTATAAAAAAGGGGTTTGATGCCCTTGAGTCCCATTCTTATCACGTATTTCCATCTCAATAAAACACTTCGGAAAAATAAACAGCGGTGGTGAGTAATATCTCGAGACGAGGAGCTACATACAGCTACGCTTGTCACAGGAAGTGCAGCTGAACACGCCATTGTGTAACTCCTTCACTTGTTTTTTCCCACATGTATTTATTTAGCACCAGTATGAAGTAACCCACCACAATCTCATGCTTGCACACAAACTTCAAAAGAAATCAACCGGGCAGATAGGCTTTTGAAACAATGCGGTGACGGTGTTTTTATCCACAATGGAGGGCAGGACAGGAAGTGAAACAAGAAGTGATACTTTTCTATTTTTTTCACCCCCAACCACCACAATGTCTCGTTATAGTGGTTCCTGTTCCAACCTGCTGACACCAGAATCAGCAACGACAACACAAAGCTCAGTTAGAGGACAATATTACATTAAAAAACTTTTAAATAATCAAATATTACTTTTTACAAATCTATTTATTGTGCAATTAACAGTCAATGTTCCTTTTGTATTGTTCCTGAAACATTCATTTTTATTAGACTATTTAGCATTTACTTTTTAATTGCTGTTTGTGTCTGAACACTGAGGGTGAATAAAAATCCTAACTAAGTTCCTTGCATTTCTTGAAAGCTTGACACACAAGATAGCAAAATAGTTTTAAAAAAATAAAGCTGATTCTGATTCTTATTGTAGGGATGAATAATAACAACTTTGGAACCTCACCCACTGCGGTACAGCAGTCTGGAGTTATACAGACACTGAGAAAGGAAGACTTCCTGTGGGTGATGTCAGTGAAACTGTGCAGCTGACAGTCACGTTCAGCCCACAGATAAACCACAGCACATGCTCCATGTTCGGTGTGTGTGTGTGTCTGCCTTGTAGCTTTTCCAACTTGCCATATAAGTCAAATATAAATAAGTATCGTGTCCTAAACATCCCATAGTTTTTACCAATTACTTTACTCCAATGCTCACAAGCCATGTTTTAGAGAGCAGACAGCATGTGTGCGTTTCACACCCTTGAAGGCCCTATCCAACAGAAGTGTTTGGCGAGGCGTCTGCATTAACCGGAGGTTGCGGCGAGACAGCTTTTCAAAAAGTGGGAGGGTCCGTCGCGGCGTCTAGGGTAGAGCTTCTTGATATTTTAATCCGTCAAAAACCCAAAGCTAGCTGTCAATCACCGTGCTATGAGTTACAGTTGACAATAGAGCAACGTGATTGGACAAAATACTTGTCAGTTTAACGCCAGTGCAGGCATGGGCTATGTCATAACTACGTAATACAGCCCTAACCCGGGCTAGCCACAGGTTAAACCAGCCACCACCACACACACACTCAGGAGGAGTGCTAACATCTCAGCCCGGACCACCTGCTCCATTCTCAAACCCTGCAATAAACCGCTTTCTATCACCGACTACCTGTGTCCTGCTGTTGGAGGAGCCCAGAACAGCCACTTTAGTAGCATGTAGCATGTAGCCACTCATTAATATGAATGGCGTTCCATACCAAGGTGACCGCAGGAACCACACCTCGCTCCTGATGATGTTACTATGACAACAGCGTGGTTACGGCGGCAGTGACACTACGTACCAGGACTGAGGGCAGAGGGTTCTTCAGACAGATTACTCCGGTCTGCACCAACAGAACCACGATGGCCAGGACCAGGACTGCCACCAAGCAGAGGCCCACCGAGATGAATACATCTGAGGACAGACATTTACATGTACCGTTACTGGTATATGATTATACTGCGCGTATGTAGTGATGTACAGTGTATACTGGTATATGTATATACTTTGTGTGTATACTGGTGTTTAATGTATGCACATACTGTTCCTTCAATATTGGTATATCAGAATTTTTACGAATGGCATATACATTATCAATTATTGTCAATACATTGTCAATATAAAAGGGCTACTGTAGAAATCCCTTGAGGTGGTTTAAAAGCCTCCTGCATCATATTTTAAAAGGAAGACTCCATGGTTGAATGAGTTTTCACATTAAATAGATCTTGAATACATAATAACACACACACACACACACACACACACACATATACACACACACACACACACACCCCTGTGCGTACCTTCAGTGCGGACACCCGTGGTGTTGGTGGAAGTACATTGGGGCTGGCTATAGACGGACGTCCTGGGAACCAGGGAGTCCGAAATGCGGACCGAGACACAGTACTCTTGGCCAGGGGCCAAGTCCCTCAGAACCACCCTGTCGAGGGACCTGTTAGTCACCAGGAACTACACACACGAACACACACACACACACACACACACACACACACACACACACAATAAATAATACACACATAATACATAATGTATTTTTAAGATGTCGGAAAAATGATTACAAACGATTTTCGATCTGATTTGCTTGATGAGTAGCCCTACACGTTTGCACCTCTACACGTTTGCAGCTCTACTATGAACACGGGACGGTATGAAAATGGTGTCTGGTGGATTTGTTTTTTGACAGCGAGGTTTCTTTCGTTCTACGATTGCAACACGGACTTGTTGTTCACAATGTAGTATTATCAGGGAATAATACTGGCGTTCGTAGTGAGTTTACTGCATCCTTTCGGATTTTAATGAGTCAGTGACACAGGAAGCGTACCTACGGTATGAAAAGGCTTGGGACACCCCTGTTCTAGCCAATCAGTACTTATCCCTTTACTGCTCCTCTGGCCAATCAAAGCTCAAAACATCCCATCACCTCGACTGATTGGCTGCTGGTTCTGCTGGTGACCCGGAGCTGGTACTGGAAGCGCTGGTAGATGTGCCTCAGTGTCTCCAGGGGAGGGTGAAGGTCCACGCACAGAGACTGGTCGCAGGCGGCCAGCGTCAGCCGCGGCGAGGCCAGCTCGCCTGGAGGGAACGGGAGGTTTTTTCAATGGTGAAATTAATAAAAAGGAAAATAATATATAGTTTTCACAGGAACCTCCTTATAAAAAGAGTGTGGCATCAGATATTTTATTGGAACGTTTATCCCAAGGAATTATAAGTGGGGCTACAGAAATAACTATTCTATGCAACATTTTGTAGTAGAAAATAATGAAAATTGTCTGGATCGTCCTTATTGATGAAGATATCACAAACAGAGCCCTCACAGAATATAAATAAAGGTACCCCACGCCTCCGACCTCTCTGAAAACATCCCACTTATTAGGAGTATGATGGCTTACGTCTTATTGTCTGTCTTATTGAATTTCTGTCGTGATTTGTAATCTTAAAACAACTCTTTCCCGGGTGCCAGAAACCCCTGGCCCTTCTCGTCTAATATATCCATTAGAAGTATTGTTATGTGTATTGTATTTATAACAATAATACATATCATTTATACAGCACTGTTCTAGACACTCAGACTCTTTACAATGGCAATACAATACATATCAAATATCAATAAAAAGTCAGATTAAAACATTAAAACACACTTGGCCTACACTTACTGTCTTTGATAGGCTTAAAGCCACGCTGGAAGGCCTCATGGGAGGCCTGGGACCGTAGTATTGCAACAACCCTGTTGTAGTACACATGTGTGGGCTCGGCAAAAGCTCCGGTCAGGTTGCAAACCAGTGGGTGCTCCACAAGGACACAGCCTGCTACCGGCTCCCAGGAACGGTCCCTTCAAGACGGATCAAGAAACAGATTTCATTTATAATGGAAAATGACAAATGTGTGCTCAGTTCAGATTCCTTGTGTGTGTCCTTGTGTTCTGTAGACTCTGAGATACCTTCACTCCTACATTCCATGTTTATCTGGCCTGGGGTAACCCCTTCTGAAGAGAACCCTCTGTTCTGTGGGAAGGCCAAGGTTATTTTGGCCTTTTGGCCTTATTGCAAATTGCTATTGTTGCCAGAGTAACCAGAGGTGTAGCAGCCAGTGTCTTCTCTATAGTTATACCACAGCATTGTTCCAAATTTGATTCTGATTGGTCAATAACGTTCCAAGGGTTTGCATTGTTTTTCAATAATGCAATTAAATAATCACACCTCTGTCTTTTAACAGTTGCAAATAAATTCTCTACAAATCCAACATGAACAACAACGGTCAAACACAACTATCCACCAGATGTTTCCATGACAACGCAAAAACAAGACTCTGTTAAGGAAGTAGAAAATATTTGTTTTGCTTTCTAACCGTGATACGAAAGAAAAGATGACATGAGACAGGAATTTGAATTCTTTCATTAGTTTCGATGACGAACAGTCCAGTGACAAGTGAATCAAAATAGTATTATGGGCTGGCATCACAGAAGCTGTAACTTGTATGGACCTGGGTGTGTACCAACTGTCTCCTGAGTAGCATGAGTCAATGTGCTCCATGACTCATACAACTCAGCAAAACAAATGCCTGAAGCCCAAAGCACATGGCCTTGTCGGGACGGACACAAAATAAATGGATTACAAATAATTACCTTTCTGAAGCTAGAAGTAGAAAACGTATGGCACGTTGATAAATGACAAACGTCGATCATCAATTGAAATGATTATTTTCTGTCAATTTAATTATTGATTAATTGACACAAAATGTCCTAATTAACATATACAGTTAATGATATACTATGATAAAAGGCCTGAAACACAACGATGGAATAGGAAAAAGGACAAAAATGACATTATACACACACACCCACCGATTGCTTTTAACAGAGACATTGTAGGACACGCCCCTTGGGGTTCCATGGCCAGGTTGCCATGTCAACACGTGAATGAAATTTCTGGAGGTGAGAGTCACGTTTACCGGTGCAGGAAGCTCACCCATATCTGAAAACACACACACACACACACACACACACACACACACACACACACACACACACACACACCTTTTAAAAATTAAATCTGTATTCTTTATTGGTTTAATTTGTTATATTTTTCAAATTTAGTAGACAAAGATCATCTAAACCATACATGTTGTTTATACAAAATGTGTACGGTTGGCATTGCAGGAAAAAGGGAAGGGTACATTTCATCAACAACAAAAAAAACACAAGCAACTTTTATAAATCACCTGTCGCTCATAAACGTATAGCATAGTATTTATCCTTCATTCGTGATGCAAAACCAAGTTACACAAAAGCTCAAAATGTGTCAGGCTGTGGGGAAAAGCACAGAGTTGTGCTGATTGGAGGAGAGTAGATGGACTGGACTCACCTGAGAACACCTGAGGGAGCCACGCCAGCATCAAGATGATGACGTCGCGACCCACTGCCATATCATGCTGAGTTCGAGTACGCCTCGGAGGTCGTAAATCCCGACTTCCTGCTCGGAATACATGGGACACATGGAATACATGGGACACATGGAATACATGGGACACATGGAATACATGGGACACGGACGGGGACCCGTCAACATGACACTACACTACCCAGAATGCAACACGTCAACTTGCACAACTTTCGAGAAAATCGAAGGACATACAAACATACCTCGAATTACAGTCAGATGTATGAATTTTGACTTTTTATTTATTTTTGATTTTCACCGACCAATGAAGCAGTTGGTTAAACCCATACAGTTAAACGTCAACGTTGTTATTAGCTGTTTTAGGGGTAACATTTGTAGCTAGATAATACGTTAGCCATATAAGCTAGCTATATATATTAGCGTGAACACTTTTGCACATAACTGTTCTAACGCAGGCTACTTATGGTCACGTGTTCGTAGGTATCTTTTTTACTAAAACGAATAACGATCCGCATCAATAACTATTTAATATTTACCGTCCGTCTGTCTGATTCAACAGGTAAAACGTGTTTGCGGATGTTAGCATGTAAACCGCCCAGATAGCTAAATGCTAAACGAGACAACAAGGTTGTCCTGGTGCTGAAGACAATGATGCTGTCTGTTAGGAGTGATGTCGGTCCGACGATGGTTCGGCTTACCTTCTGCCGGCAGCTTGAGACATTCTGGAAGTAGGCGCTACACGATGAGAGCTACAGGATGAGAGATACAGGATGAGAGCTACAGGATGAAACCTACACGATGAGAGCTACAGGAAGAGAGATACATGATGAGAGATACAGGATGAGAGCTACAGGATGAGAGATACACGAAGAGAGATACAGGATGAGAGATACAGGATGAGAGCTACATGATGAGAGATACAGGATGAGAGCTACATGATGAGAGATACAGGATGAGAGCTACATGATGAGAGATACACGATGAGAGCTACACGATGAGAGCTACAGGATGAGAGATACAGGATGAGAGCTACAGGATGAGAGATACACGATGAGAGCTACAGGATGAGAGCTACATGATGGGAGCTACAGGAAGAGAGATACACGATGAGAGCTACATGATGAAAGCTACAGGAAGAGAGCTACATGATGAGAGCTACAGGAAGAGAGCTACAGGATGAGAGCTACACGATGAGAGATACAGGATGAGAGCTACACGATGAGAGATACAGGAAGAGATACACGATGAGAGCTACAGGATGAGAGATACAGGATGAGAGATACAGGATGAAACCTACACGATGAGAGCTACAGGAAGAGAGATACACGAGAGCTACAGGAAGAGAGCTACAGGATGAGAGATACAGGATGAGAGCTACATGATGAGAGATACAGGATGAGAGCTACAGGATGAGAGATACACGAAGAGAGATACAGGATGAGAGATACATGAGAGATACAGGATGAAACCTACATGATGAGAGCTACAGGAAGAGAGATACACGAGAGCTACACGAAGAGAGCTACAGGATGAGAGCTACATGATGAGAGCTACATGATGAGAGAT
>OOFB01029890.1:0-11338 GCA_900323305.1 Trachyrincus murrayi
TAATTTCAATTTGCACTGGACTTTCACTTTTTCACTTTTCACATGTCACTTTTTCAGAGTTATTTATTTTACTGCTGCTAAATTGCACTATACGTATTGTTGTATATTGTATATACCTACGTATTACTGTAAATTACTGTAAATTGTAAATTTGTTCAATTCACTTGTCAATACATTTAGACTTCATTAGTTTATATTTAGTTTATACTTAGTTGTTTAGTTTAGTTTACTTGTTTATTATTTAATATAAGTATATTAGTGTACATTTATTCCCCTCTGTTTCAACTGTTGCACCTTAATTTCCCTCGGGATAAATAAAGTCATCTTGAATCTTGAATCTTGAATCTTGAAATGAAAAGAACAAAACAAAAAAGATCTTTATTTATGTTGACCTCTGTACATTTTACATTTCTGAATGATTTCCTACAGGGACAATCTTCTAATCAGATTTTTTAAAGAAAATACAAATAATAGCATAACGTATCAAAGAGGGATGTATCCACTACACACCTACCAAATGTCTTTGGTAGGAAAATGTCCAAAAGTATATTAATATACATCTCAAAATCAGCTAATAAACTCAGTCTTGGAAAGACTCAGGATTGTAGGGGCGTGGTCTGAATACCTGTCCCCACCCTCGCTGTTTTGTGTAGTTTGTACTTCCTCAAAGTCCGAAACACCGTCGTAGGTGTACGGTGTACGATAATTGGTCACTGCCTTGGCCAAGTGAGTGTACGGTAATTTATCACCCACTTGGTTACATAGCTAGGAGGGAAAATAGACTCCACCCATTAAATCGGCTTGAAGGAATAGAAGGAGATCGATTGATTGATCATTATAGGATATTTAATCAGATTCGTCAGTAGAGCATCTGTCCCAAATGTTTTGTGATTTGGCCTGGTGGTTATTTAGAAGAAGAATTTGTAAGTTTTCCCGAAACTTTCACTGTACAGAGAAATCTATCAAGACGGACCTTATTGGTCCAAGGGGCAAAAATGTTCACCATGTATGTCAAATAAGGCCTGAGTGTTTAACTTTGACTGCAAATTATAGTACCCCCTATGGGCAAAGTGGTACCAAATGTGCACATATCTCAGTCACAGGCTGAGATATGTGCGTAAAAACTAATAATTATAGCTTCAATAGGTATTCACCATGTGCACCGCCAACCCCAGCGACCGCCACCCCAGCAACCGCAAAAATGATTGATAGTCAACACTCATAATTATAACACTCATAACTCGAAAAGGCAATTTCTGAAGAAATTGTGGTGGTGAATGCTGGCTGTTGAAAGGCTGATGCTAAACTGGATTGCTCGCTTTAAAATATGTAGAATATTATAAGGGTTAAGTTTGAACAGAGGTCAAAAATTGCTCTCTATCTCAGTTCTACATTGGCTGAAGTCTATGAGAAAATGAGAGAGTGGTTTCACAAATGATGAAACCAACTAGTTTACATTGAAGTTCATGGGATGAACATATCATATTATAATAAAACTAACAATTATAACACGTATAATTATAACACTTATGATTCAGGGTGAATCCAACTCTTGGTTTAACTTCATGGCGTTTATGTGTGATTTTGCGCCCCCTGTGGGCGAAGTTGTGCCTAACGCTTAGCTGAGAAGTTACTGAAATTGACCCTGTGACGTCAGTTGTGATTGATAGAATAATGTTCGCTCATGTAAATAATTTAATTGCCGTATAAGTCGGCCATTTAAAAAAAAAAATCATTCTCTATCTTTTAAACAGACACGTCCATAGAGCATATATTTTTTGTCATTTGGGCCGGTGGTTATTTAGAAGAAGATTTTAGAAATTTTCAGCTATAACGTTATTTAACTTACCATTTGTATGCAAAGTTACAGTACACTTCTGAAAAAAAGCATATTCCACCATTTCTCGTCAAGTAACCAAGATTCAGGGCTACAAAACACCAGCTGGCATCGCCCGTGGAGGATGTTGGCATCATTATCTCCAAGCTTCATAACAGTGACACTCAGCTTCACAGCATCTCTGATTTGATCTTCTATGAAGGCAACCAACGGAGACACGATAATCAATACGGGATTCTGCATCCTTCCCCATTTTTTTTTCACCAACAGCGAAGCTAGTTGGTAAATAAACTCTTGCCAAAGCCAGTCTGGAGAAAAGCGAAAACATCTTTTCCATTGAGAAAAGCCTTCAGTGCCGTTCTTTGCTCTTCTTTCGATTAATAAATACTCTCCAGTTCAGATATAAATGATGCTATAGCAGCATCTACGCTAACCTGTACCATATTGGTTGATGCCTGATACTTTGGTGTGATGGAGATGTTGAGGTCCAGGGACACAGAAGTGGTGCCTCAGCAGGCAGTTGGGGAACGTTTGAGGAGTGAGTGGTCTTCCTCTCTTCAGGTGTATACTGATGGATCTAAGGATCCCGATAGTGGGCGGGAGGGCTTTGCATTTTGTGTCCCAGAGGTCAAAATATCTTGTAGTGTTTGGCTGAATGACGGCATGTCCGTCTTTACTGCAGAGATGATGGCATTATATTGGGTGCTTGAGGGAGTCAAGGTGGTCGTGATATGTTCAAATTCTGCGGCAGCTCTGGTGGCGGTGCGTAACAGGCGATCGGTGGCACGTCCTGATATTTTGGCTGATTTGTTGGTGCTTTTACATCGTGTGCATAGGGCAGGATGTCAGGTGGGATTCTTGTGGGTCCCTGCACATGTGGGGGTGGGTGGCAATGAGTTGGCAGATAGGGCAGCAAAGACGTCATTGAAGTCAGAGCAGGTTGGGGTGTCCATTTCATATGGTTGGACAGAGATGAAGAGTAGGATTGGGGAGGGGATGTGCCATGCATGGCAGAGGGTCTTGGATTCTGGGGTTACGGGAAGGCATTTGTATTCAATACAAGAGTCGGTTGGGAGGAGGGATACGAGGGATAAGTGGGGTGGATAGGAGGGTGGGGGTCATACTGACCAGAATGAGGTTGGCGCATTGTGGTGTGGGAGCAGGACTACTGCTGGTGGGTAAGCATCAAGATGGGTTATGTGCTGAGTGTGGGATGCGTGAGACGGTGCCACGTGTACTACTGCACTACAAGAGGTATAAGAAGGAGAGGGGCATATTGTTTTGCTCTTTGGCAGACATTGGTGTGACCACCTTCTCACTGTGCACGCTGTTGGGTCCTGCTGTCTACGTATCAGAGGTTCAGGCTTTAGTTTTACTATTCCTACACACCACAGGATTGTTTAACAGGATGTGATTGTTTGTTTTTATTTTCTCAATTTTTATTTAATTTCATGTTTTTTATTCTATTTTTTGGATTTACATAGTATCGCCAAACCTGTGGTGGGCAGCAATGCGCCTGATGGCGTTCTAGCATGCCTAATATCCAAAAGAAGGAGAAGAAGATCTACGCTAACCTCTTTAGGAGCTGCCATTGTTGTTTTCGCGTCTCGCTGTCGTCACACCTAAACCACACCCGTAGCTGCCAGTATTTCCTCATAGGACGCTGATTGATAGGAACCACTATGGTTTGACCACAAGCACATAACTTGAAGCCTGGCAAGATGGATTCTCTCTTGATCTCGTGATCTCGCGAATCCAGCTGCTTCGCAAGGTAAGAATATCTTGTCCTTGCATTGTATTTAGGCCTAATTCTCAAAAGTAAAGCAAATGACAATAACGCACTATATTCTCATCAATGAACATGGCATAGCGTAGGCTATTCATGTTCTCCATGTTCTACTTTGTGTCTAAACAATGGCCAAATCAAATCAGCTGCTTTCGTCACCGACATTGTATATTGTATTTTTCGTTGGGTTGTGCACTCGTTCATTGATGAAATTCTAGTAGAACAATGCGTCACTGCAGATCGGCCGGGACTCCCGACAAAATCAAAATGGATCTAAATTATCCTGGGACAGAAATAATCACGTCTTTGACCACCTCAGATCAGAGGACCAGTCCAGCCGACGGAACCAGCACTTTTTGTTGATTTTTCACAGGTTATACTGGACTGGAAAATTTGTCTGGAAGTAGTCTTTGATGACAGAATCGGGTCAACAGTCCTGTAGCTCAGTACATATAAAACATGTGGCAAGTTGAGATCATGATGTCAACGTCTTCAAAAAGCTCTTGTTTCACCGCTCCACAGAAGTCTAACAAAAATCAGGATGGTCTCTTTTTAAAAGCTCTGTTTCCAGTTAACTAAAACACTGTTTTAATGTAGTCAGGCCCATAGAACGTGTTCATAAACAGCTATATACGCATGATCAGGAAATGAAAGATGGCTGTGGCAAAATTATTTCATATAGGTTTAGAATTGTGGCAGCCACAGTGTTTCACATCAACTGGCACTCTACAAATGAGACATATCTCACATTAATATGAATAAGGGAAATATTATCTTGATTATTTTATCAATACAATATGATTATATGATATGATAAAAGATGGTTATGATAAATGTGAATGATGTTAGGAAAAAAGATCAAACCTACCCATTTTTCCACATCTACATGCTGTGTGGAAATGAGAGAAGAAAGGAAAAAACAAAGTAAGTGTCCTTTCGTGTTTAACAAAGAAACAGAAAACACATCATCTATCCATTAGATAGAGGGAAAATTGTTGGGCAGACAGTGGTCATGAAGAGATGTTATTGTGTTCGCAATATGCTATTTTCTTTAACAATTACAATGTTGTCTACTGAATAGTTGATTTAATTGGAGCCAAGAAGATAAAATGAATATTAAAGCTGCTGTAGGTAAGATTTGAGAGTTGTAAAGAGAGAGAGCTGAAGAGAGCAAGACTTTGAAACTAAACCAAAAAATTGTGCTGTCCCTCTGCTCCCTCCCTCCGTACGTTTCTCCACCATTGAGTGTTGTATTTCATGCACCTGTGATTGACAGGCAAGATGGATTCCCGAAACCAATCAGGGAAGAGATGCCCTGATTGGTCAGAAATTAGCTGGGAGTGGTCTAAAATCGAAATTGGCTCATACAGAGGCATGGGCAGTCAACTCGAAACAGATAATATCACAGTGCATTTCACTTACTAAATGATATGGCTATGCCATTTCGAAGAAATGACACTAATAGCTCTTATCTACAGCACCTTTAATATAGCTAGGAAGTATTTTTTATCTCTTATGGTACACCACCATACGCAATATAGACAGCATTGCGCCCCTACCAGACGATTGGGACTTTAAAATGTTGATCTAAGTCAACAAGTCTAAATTCAAGTCTGTTTGATTGCCCAATAACATCACTGTGAGCTCATCAACACAAGTTGTCCCATGATCCTTTGCACTTTGTGCCATTGTGTCCCAATATTAAGTTAACAAGTCTACTCAATTAATTATACTATAACATGATTTAAATGGAGTTTAGAACATACATACTTCATCAATTTAGTGATACATAGTGATGAAAAAGTATGTTCTTTTTAGGACACTTCTTGACAGCAAAGTATTTGATTTAATAGAACGTGATCATTAGAAGACACAGGCAACAACATACAAGCATCTTCAGTGAGACAATGGTTGTACATGATTCTTATAGGGTAACTTTCACATCGTGGGCAGAAACAACAAAGGAAACAAGAGGTAAGGGGAGTGACCATCGTGGAGAGTTAAGGATTGGCCTCTCCCGCCATGGCTGGCTTCACGGGAGAGGCCAAGTTAATTGTCAATATGCATACCACATACTGAGAGTCTGAGTTGATTAGTAGTACTAGATTAGTAAGATCGGGAAGAGGGGAAGTTGGAGATGGCAAGTTATTTCCATACTAAAGGAGTGAGGTGGTCTATCCTGGGGAAGAAGGGGAGAGGGCCATATGGCATGGCTGTAGTGTTAGGTCTCGTGGTTACAGCGTCAGTAGAGGAAGGGAGGTCTCTTTGAGGTGCAAAGAGACTTTATACAAAGGTTTATTTAATTAACTATATTGTATAGAAGCTCCTATGTTTCATGTGGTGTGTAGTTCATAATTTCCACGACACATAGAAATAAATAAGATGCACCTTGCTATGCTAAATAAATCACACCTACTCAGTGACAATAACCCCAAATTGCTGTGTAATGTCACACGCGTCCTTAAATAACACACACGCTATATTATGGTCTGTATTTATTATTAGTCTATGATCAATACCAACTTCACCTCATTATCTTTCATTTTCTTGTTCAACCATTTACAATGCATTTAGAGACCGTTTGTTTCGATGGAGAAGTTCATGACTTCAGCGTTCATTAAACTCTGGAATGCACATTAGGACCGTCACACCATCAATTTATATATGTGGTTGACAATAAGGTTGGCAGAACCTAAATACGTATGTTGTAAATTAAACTCTATGGGGAATATGCTCCAGTTGACACGCGCAGCCAGGAAAAACAGTAGCCTTGTGAGACCAACCTGATCTTGCGAGTTCACATTCTGTTTCTCTCGGTATCAGTCTGTCCTCGAGCCTGTTGAAAGCCTCTATCAAAAAGAAAAAAATTATAGAACCAATCAGTGCTAGGGGGAGGGAGTTTCAGTTAATGACAAACAGGGAGTGCTGCAGTCCGCAGAATTTAAAAAATATTTAAAAAAATATATTGCTTTACTTCCAACCGGATTCGGCAAGAGCAAGAGTGTAATTTTGTTATTTAATCGAGTTTTTTGAACAACGTAAGGCCGCACCCATATGTGTAAATCATTTGCTGCCCAGTCAGGGCCAGACGTTCATTGTGAAACGCAAACGTGAATATCTGGATGGTCTCATGAGGCTAGAAAAATAGAGGTGACGCGTAAAAAAACCTAAAAAGTCTAGGAGCCTTGCGTCATGACGGATGTCAGACGGATCTCATGGAGCCAGTTTGAATTGAAACGTTGATTAACATGGAAATCTATCTG
Source organism: Trachyrincus murrayi (assembly GCA_900323305.1). Classification (NCBI taxonomy): domain Eukaryota; kingdom Metazoa; phylum Chordata; class Actinopteri; order Gadiformes; family Macrouridae; genus Trachyrincus; species Trachyrincus murrayi. The sequence continues at coordinate 6,887 of OOFB01029890.1, forward strand.
ACGCGTACGATGCAACGCTTACACTGCACTTATGTGGCGGTTTTGGTGTGAATTAGGGGAAGGGAGAATTGCAAAGGTAAAATGCACATGGGGATTAAAAACTAGCGTAACTAGTGTGAGGAAAGTTATCTTATAAACAATGTGTAAGATCTAATTAAGAATTATGAGTAATATTGTAACACAAATATTTTAATGTTTCCCAATGTTTGGGATTATTGAAGTAGGCCTGCATCTAATCTTATTTTATCAAATCATATTTAGCTTAGTTTATATCTACAAATACTGATTTGATCCACAAATATAAATAGGATTCAGAAATGATCATTCGAGAGTGGTAAATGATAGAAAGATATTCACAAATGATTTAATTAATTTGTAAACTACTACAAATTAGGCTGGTTGTCAAACTGTTCACACAATTAATATTAAGACAAATATTGTCTTAATAGCCCATGTCTGAATATGACTTCATAAGTCCACAGTGGAACTACCTTATAGAACAGTGAAGCAAAGGAATAACGTATTACTCAAATTAACTATAATAATTTGCTGCTAATGACCCTTGAAGCTACAGTTATGAAACTGTTGAGTTACAGCTACTGAATATTAATAAAATCTCAACCTATTTGTATAAATCAAGACAACATACTGCTTGGAGCAGTAACAGTAGCAGAGCAATACATGAATAAACATATTTGAATCATCTTGCAAAAAAATAACATTACAACCATAATAATTAAATTACTTGGTCAATATCAATATAGACGTATTGCTAAATGTTTTTGAAGTACAAAAATACCATTTGTCCCGATATATTGGTTTAAACTATTGAATGAGACGGATAGGAAAGCGAATGAGACAAAGGAGAGCCAACAAGGAAAGGCTTCCAACTACTTGCAAACATCACAATGCATAGCTCCGGGTGCAAAGGAGCATGGACGCTGCATAAAACAGACTAGCCATCCAAATTATGCATGCATTTGCAATGAAGTGAGAGAAAAGATCCAAACTGCCACAGTGTGCATGATTTCTGTGTTGGGGAGAGGCAAGTATTACACCAAGGAGCATATTAGGAACCAGTGTTATACTCTCTATTAGCTAGAATCCACAACATGGGACTCCGATGGAAATAAAAGAGCACAATGACGCAGGCGAGAGGTCAATAAGCAACATCGTCTGCAAGAGCATGTCTGGTGCTCTTGAAGAGGTTCCTAGCCTACCGCAGAGCTGAACAGTAGCTCAACCTTCAAGGCTGCTTGAAGGAGGACCACTCTATTCAGCATATGTCCAAATCAAAGCCCCTACAGGATGAATAATCACTCAAAACAAATGCTGTCCCCTGTCACACACTCCTGTGTGTTACGACTCAAGATTCCAGTTAATTTCTTCCCATATAGTTTGTCTTTCACCGCAAGAACTCTCCTCAAACTGCATTTGTGTTTGGCCCATCTCAGAGTCCAAGTGACTTTCTGCCAGCACCCCAGATATATGATGGTGGTTTAGAGGGATGCACTGAACCTCTGAATTTGCAACCCTCCCTGTTTGGGATGGAGAAGGCGTGGAACGCCTACATCATGAGGCCCCCAGGGTCCCTTCGGACTTGCACACTTTATCAGTAAGTATTAATCTGACCGGCACCTCAGTTTACCATCTGATGCACATAGTAGTGTCATACTATATATATATATATATATATATATATATATATATATATATAGGGCCCAGCTACATGGCTAACTCCCTTGTTAACTATTTGCCTTCACGAACATTGCGCTCATCTGCTGCTGGTTTATTGGAGGTTCCCAGCAACAGCCGAAAGAAAATCGGGGATGCAGCCTTTGTCAATTACGCCCCTAAACTATGGAACACACTACCTGTAGATATCAGGGAAGCCAGCTCGCAAAATATTTTTAAAACAAAGCTAAAAACGTATCTCTTCACTTTAGCCTTTAACTAGCTCGGACACTTTGCTTTGCACTTATGCACTATTGCCCTTCTCTTAAAATGTTGTTTTTTACTTGATTTCTGCACTCTATTTTTTTACTGTTTTTATGATATTTTTTAGGTTTACTTAGTTTTTATTCTGTTTTATTCTTCCATTTTATGTATTCTATTCTCGCTTTTTGGTTTTATTTTCCATCTTATGTCACACTAATATTTTAAATGTTTTTATGTTGTTTTTTATGTAAAGCACTGAAGTGCATGTACTTTCTTTGTTGTTAAGCACTTTGCGCTGCATTTCTTGTATGAAAGGCGCTATACAAATAAAGTTTATTATTATTATTATTATTATTATATAGTGTATGGTGGTTGAGAAAAGAGGGCGCATTTCTTAAAACAGTACAACCTCCAAGTAGCCTAACCAAAGCAGCAGCGTTACTTAATATATTGGCCTCAGCGGAGACCATCAGAACCCTGTCGCATGCGTCAACAATCGGGCAGCAACCGATCGTTGTAGTGTGGACACACTGGACAGTCACCTAGCTCTTCCCATCGCGCCAGTGTAGCAGAGTGCCACTGCCAGCTGAAGCTCCAGTCAGGAGAGAATGTGCACCACGTTATCAAGTGCAGCAGTGCTATATATTTTGATAATCTGGGCCAGGCCAAACTTACTCTATAGCTTAGCTTGATATATTTATAGAATGGCTATCGTTTCCAATCTTGTATATTAACAGACCGTCACCTATTATCGACCCCTTCTGGTAGTGACTGTGACTGCCTAATGTTATATATTTCCTCTCATTGCCCGCCAAGATATGAAAGAGCAACGGCTAAAAAAGTAGCAGTAGTTTTATAATTAGGTGCTCTTTAAAATCTTTGCGGGCAAACGAGAGGAAATATATAACGTTAGGCAGTGGGAGGATCGGTTCACAGCCAGAGCAGGGTCGATGAGGGGTGATGGTCAGTATTTTGCTTTTCAAACTTGCCATATAGCCACGTTTTTAGTGTAATCATAGTGTGATCATAGTGTCCCAAGCTGTCGAAATGTAGACACAAACCAAACAAAAATGCTCAGAATAATATTGCAATAATATTGTCAATTTACTACAACGTCCATGGTGCATTGCGCAGCAAACGTGAGTCGAGCAGGACATTACGGGAACTTTTTTACATTCAGGTGAGAGAGCGTTCCAAGAGGCAGATACAACCTTGGCTACTTGTGTTTAGCGTTTCGTATGCCAGCAAGCGGGACAACACCTGCTAAGGCTACGGCAAGGCAAACTCACCGTAAGGGATTATGTGGGTAAATTTCGTAGTCTAGCTTTGGAGTCCGGCTGGAACGATAGCGCCCTGATTACCGCCTTCCAAAGCGGACTCAACCGGGAGGTGGGCAAGGAAGTGGCGCTCCGGGGACACATAGGGACCCTGGAGGAAGCTATTTTACTAGCCATCAGGGTTTCAGACTTTGCGGCGCAATGGCAAGGTGAGTCAGCTATTTGCCACATGTCTCCTCCGGCCGAAAGGGAAGGCTCATCAGTGATGGCGGGGTCCATGGTGAGCCAAACCACCACCCGTCCTTCGGTCCCGTCGTCTTCTTCCTGTCTTCGCCTCGACGCCTCCCTGTTGTGGTCCCACGGGGAGCTCTCCGTACAAGCGTTGGTGGACTCCGGAGCCGACGACAGCTTCATCGACTCGTCGTTGGTCTCTCAGGCTGGGATCCCCACTGAGCCGCTCCCGTCGCCGCTGTCGGTCAACGTACTGGACGGGAAGTTCTTGGCCCTCATCACCCACCGCTCTGCGCCACTCACGCTGGTGTCTTCCGGCAATCACCGGGAGAGTATCCAGCTGCATGTCATCTCCTCTCCTCATGCTCCGGTGGTGCTGGGTAGGCCCTGGTTGGCACTCCACAACCCCCATATTGACTGGTCCTCTGGCTCGGTGGTTAGTTGGAGTACGTTTTGCCATTCCCATTGTCTCCTGTCTGCTCGAGCCCCGAAAGAAGCCACCTCCGTTCCCAACCTCGAGCCACTTGATCTCACCTCCGTACCCTCCGTCTATCACGATCTTGCAGGGGTGTTTGATAAACATCGGGCTCTCTCCCTACCTCCTCACCGACCTTACGACTGCACCATCGAGCTTCTCCCCGGAGCTTCGCTACCCACCAGCCGTCTCTATAATTTATCTCGCCCAGAGAGAGAGGCGATGGAGGGGTACATACACGACTCCCTAGCTGCAGGGCTGATCCGACCCTCCTCTTCCCCCGTTGGCGCCGGATTCTTCTTCGTGGAGAAGAAGGACCATGCCCTACGTCCCTGCATCGACTTCCGAGGCCTAAACAGCATCACGTAAAAAATAAATATCCCCTGCCTCTCATCGACCCAGCGTTCGAACCCCTCCAACACGCTACCGTGTTTTCCAAACTGGACCTCCGCAATGCATATCATCTTATCCGGATCCGGGAGGGCGACGAGTGGAAGACGGCTTTCAACACCGCCCTCGGCCATTTCGAAT
>OOFB01029891.1:2471-12553 GCA_900323305.1 Trachyrincus murrayi
GTGTGGGTGCAACTCTGTGCTCACAGACTGTTACCCCCGTCTGCTTTCAGATCACAATGGATCCCAGGCGGGCCAGATGGACTGGGAGCAGTACTACAAAAAGCTAGGCAAGTGTCACTGAAACCCCCCCATTTCAGTCAAGCCCCACTTTCACATCAATTTACCAGCCTATGACCGCTGGCAAATGTTCACAACCGCCTGGTTTGAAGTGACCCCACGTGCTTGGTGCTGACGGTTCCTTCCCTTTTGGAACACCATTTTTGTAGTCCGTGTACAAAACGGATTGTGTTCCTGGCATCGTCCCCGTGTGGGCCCGGCAGTCATTGTTCTTACGTCAACAGGTCAGCAGAGCCAAGTACAAACCGCTGGGCCCGAGTACAGCAAACCCTGGGGTGAGTTCAGCCCAGGTTAACCACCGTGCTGCCGGTCGTCTGTTACTCTGCGTTTCAGATGTATGGGTCTTACTCCGAGTCTTTCGGTACTGATTTGGTCCCCTTCCCCTTCCCCGTTAGGCCAGCCGGCGGGACCAGCCTCCCAGCAGAGCTTCGTGTCTGCCCCCGACGTGGACATGTGCTACTGGGATGAGCGCTACAGCCAGCCCACCGCGGACTACTTCAACCAAGACGGACCGGAGACTCAGAGCAGCGGGCTGCAGGTGAGACCCCCACACCCTGCTTCCCGTAGAGCGGTCCCTCTCTTTAACGCCACGTTACCGTGAAGTCATACGTCCCTCTGCCTCTCAAAGCGGTCTGTTATTTTACACTCGTCTTTTGTCCTTGTGAAGCACGACGAAGGCGATGTGAAGTGTGCCTGTTTGTTGACACACGCGTGTGTTTTGTCATTCACAGGATGATTGAAGATGACCTTGATAAGACTTGAATCACTGCAAGGATTTGAAACTAATAATTCGTAACGGAGCAGTTTCTAGATGACGCCTCGAAGACCTTTTTTTTCTTTCTTTTTTTTCTTGGCGGGAAGTGGTAGTGGTAGAATTACATATACTTTAAAAGAATATGTCTAAATCAGGAACTTTTAATTTGTTACTTAATACTTGTATACACCTGTATTTTTCATGGGGGGTCACTCCTTCTTGGACTCCAGAGCTGTGTTGTTTTCCTAGCTAGTTTTAGTTTTTATGATTTAGCTTTTGATTTATGATTTTAGCTTTGATTTATGATTTAATTATTTAGATATCGCCAAAATGAATCCAGGGCTTGTGACCGTTAAAATGCTTTTGTTTTGTTGTTGTTGTTGTTTTTTTGTTTTCTAATTCTGTTGCAAAATCCTAATTTGGGGCTTTGTAGTCTTGAAGATGTTCTTGTGTCCATGAGATGTTAACGGTGTTTCTGAAATGTTCTTTTTACGTAATTCAGTGAAATTAAGCTGTGATGTTTGTGTTCTGTTTTTTTTTCTTTTTTTTCTTACACGGTAAATTTAATTATGTGGGTAAATTCAAGGTCTAATTTAATTACTTTTGTGTTTTGTATGCCGTTTTTCATGGTCATTTTATTGTTCTCTGGTTTATAAAAGGTGCAATATCTTATTTCAGTTTCGGAACAAAGATAGATTCTCTAATATTTTGACAGACTTTTTAACTTTTTAGATAATTTTTAGTTTTACATGTATATTTTTTTGGCATAGTGCATTGTAATGGATAATTTATTTACACAGATCTTATAGTAGTTAGGGGGGATGTTGCATATAGTTTGAGTTCTTTGCTATCTTGTAAAACTATGTATATATGCTAAGATATTTGACTAAATAGTTTATTTAAATATATAATTGGTTTTTTTCCATGGTGTCATTTTTGCAGGACTTTGTATCCCTTTTTTTCTTTTTTTTTCATAATGAAAATGTTTAAAGTTCATGAATGTATCATTTGAAATTTGATGTTGCATCTTGCTATTGACAAAAATGATGAGATGGGTTTCTGTGTGATGATTTCTCCGTACTGGGACTATTCAAGACTGCAAAGCCTCTTACACTCTATCTGTCATTTTTTAAATGAAATATTTTAAGTTAAGTGATAAAGAAATAATGTTTAATTTGGTACACCCACAGTGATTAATACCCCCCCTCTTTGAGTCCACTGTGTTAAATCAATGTGTTGTTGGACTTGCTAATAACATGTTTTTTTTTTCTGTTTTGTGATCTAATATAAGTTCCATTTTGTAAAAAAAAAAAAAAAATTACATAGTATTAACTACATTTATCAATGAAAAGGGATATAATTTAAAAATGTCCAATTTTGTTTATTTCTCCCTTGTGTACAGTTAACAATGTATTAAAAAATCAACACTATACCTTTTGTTGTGTACTGATAATCTGACATTTTTTTCTTATGGCGTTCTATATTTTGTTTTTGAAGACACATTGTTAGTAGTTATCTCGCATAGCATCTAAGGACTTTAATGGTACTGTTTATACTAACAGATTGTGTTCTATACATAAAGAATATATAGGTTAAATGTCTTTGTTTTATAAACGGAAAATATATATTTTCTTTAGCACGTTGCCAGATGACGAAATCCAATAAATATTCCGCAAGCATCTGTTGTGGTTGGAGTGTATTACCCTGCTAACCTTCATAATGATAAATGAAACACGTTTACTTTCACCCTCATCACACATCCTTGCATGGCGGCTACAAGAAGACTGGAGGTATTGGATCGCGATGTTTGACTAAATGGTTAGACAACTTTATTTGCATCCACAAACCTGTCACACAATCCCTCAAATGTCCAGCAATGTCCCTCGGGATTGATAAAGTACTCTGATGGGGGGGGGGAGAGAAACCGATTAAAACACCATTAAAGTGCAGTTATGCCCCAGATTTCTGATTTCTAATCATCACTGTTGGGTGCTGTTGGCAGTTAGCATTTCTCAAAGCACATGTTTATATACGAACAGAGATTGCCCCATGTGTAATCCCCCTTGTCCATCATATGTACGTGTAAAATCAAGACCACAGACATGGCTGATCATAGATTATGCCTCATACTACCCATGCGCCTTGTTGCAGCCTATATTCTGTTTCATTTGGGTAGGACACTGTCTTTTTATTTGGGTTTTGAATGTTTGCCTTGTCTGGTGCATCTGCAGCCACCACCCGATTCCCCGATATTCTCGTGTCACCTTCTCTTCCACGTTGGGCGACATTTGTTTGTGTCCCTGCAAGCAGCTTGCTGTATTATCTGACATCATGGCTCTCAGCGGGGAGCCTGCAGCCTCACACTTGCCCCCTCTCATTGATGCTCCGCAGCTGTTTCCAAATCCACTCCTTGATTTTGATCCTTGTAGTTGGTCCGTGTGGACGTCTCTGGCCCGGTGGTCTCTCTCTCTCTCTCTCTCTCTCTCTCTCTCTCTCTCTCTGCCAAACCCTCCCCACACCGACACGCATGGTTTTAAATAATTTGTTTACTTGTTGTTGTTTTTTAGATCAGAGAATGGTCCAAGTCGCAGTTTTATTACATTTTGCCTGTGAATAACAACTCCACATAACACGCATGCATCACGCTGTGACGTCAGAGGCAGGTAAACGGCAACAATCCAAATTATTATTGAGGGGGGGGGGGGGGGCGTGTTTACCAAGCTTTGATTCGCGCAAGGGTTAAAGATTTATAGTTCATGGCGCTTGCCTGTCATCCTATTTGAGTCCTTATTAAATACTTCACAATAAAGGTATGAACTATGCTTGTACATTAGACGAACAGCAGTTAGTGTATAGGTCTGCTGTTGTGTTTATGGCGATGAATTGCTGTTGTCGATTCAATAATCCGTATCGATCTGTTGAGTGTCTTCCCTGTGCATTAACTATACGTCTAATATGAGGCTCCAACTGCACCGATGGCCAAATTGTCCACGATTTTCAGCAGCAGCCATTTTATTAACGAGTTTTCCATTTAGCTATTTTACTCTTTTACAAGCTCCTTTTTAACATACATCGCCTCGTTTAAAATCAAAAACCAAAAAATAATATATATACCCTATAGTTTTATTTTTTTTGCGGGAGGAAACGCACACGCTCACATGTAAGTGGATCTCCCGTCAGCCACTTTCAGACACAAGTGTCCCGGCTTTGACTGTCCTTTAAAAGCACAGGGGACTCCCTTTCTGGGAGGGACCGGACCTCTCACCTTTTGCGACAGATAAGCCGATCTACAGTATCCAGCGCCCTGTGACATCTAACTTAATCTCTTTTTAATGGGCCCTTACGGAGAGTCCCGCGAGACTTCCCCGCCGTAGACTCCCAGCTGTTCGAAAGAAGGGACACGCGTGACGTAGGAGATGTTTCATCCTTGGGATTGAGCGATATGAGAGATAAGAGATATGAGAGATATGGGAGATAAGAGATAATTTCCCCCAAACGACGTGTTATTTATTAAAAACATTTGTAGTAGGCCCCTGTACTTAACCCTACGTATTAAAGGCCCTTTATACGATAAACGTGTTGGAAAGGCGCGCATATAGGCCTAATAAGAAAAAAGAAATAGAAAAAGAAAAGCGAAATAAATGAACAAGTAGTCCTAAGAAAATTAGAATAAAAATTTCAAATAAAATAGTCCTATTTTTATTAGTATCCTAAGACTTAGGACTTTTGGAAATACATTCATGGCCTATTTTCCCTTAACGCCTCGTCAAATTATTTATTTTTATTTCATTTCATTTAGGCTATATACCCTAAAAGAATTATGTTACAAATCGTATTTTATTCGAGTATTTTATTTAGATTTTAAACATTTAAGCGAGCTTTATTGTAGCTACAATAACAGATTAGTCAAAGTACCGAGGCTATTTTCTCTCTTTTATTGCATCTTAGTAAGCCTTGATAAGCATAAGCTCTGTAATTTATTCATAATCAAACGCTTTTCTTTGATAAATTTCCCACCGACTCTTTGAAATAATACAATTACGACATTCTTTGTGCAATAATTGTCAATCATCCACAATAAATTGATAAGCTTTAAATGAACGGAATAATAGTTTAAATAGTTTTACAATAGGACGGCTAAGCGGGGTGATTTGCTCTACTGCTGACATGCCTCGGGCTTTACCAGCTAGAAATAATAGCATAGGTTAATGCATAAATAAGCAAATCAAATCCATGCGTTACCCCAATTCAATTCATTTAATTCCTCTTTAATAAAGAGCGGTCCCGCCCCCCTGGCCCCGCCATTTAGTTGGGATTTGTGCAATGAATGCAATAAATGTAAATCAATCTAGATGAGAAATCCCATTCACGCAGGGGAGAAATTTCATCTGGGAAAAAGGGAGACAAATGTAGGAGGAGCCCACTCATAAAAAGCAGCTGTTACACGGTAATCTTTTTTCGTGCCCTGTCACTCACCTTTTCACTCTTATCTGCGCACCGAGAAACTCTCGCCTATTGTGCTGAGTTGTGCCATATCTTCTTTCCCATTACATTGCCATAGTCCATATTCGTCCGGAGACCACAACTTGCCCACTTTTTCGGACAATCCCCCTTGTAGTTGTTGGAGTGAAAAGAGGAGTGCATGGATGTCAAATTGCCCTCAAAACACCATGAACGATTGATTTGCGGCACTTTTCAGGCCCCTGACATCACTCGGAGGGGAGCTGAATAGGAAACCCGTGAGCCCGGGACGGAATAAAGATGTCCTCTCTGCTGGAAAAGGAGGAAAACTGCCCATTTAGCCCCAGTCCATCAAGCCCGAAAAATAGGCAAGAGAGGGGAAAAAACACAGAGGACTGTGACTATTGAAAAGAAAAGGGCCGTATATACTCATCTAACCGTTGTCACAATACCGGGGGTACTGAGAACAGCCATGAATAATAAAGCGCTTACCTCGACAAGGGCTGGAAGAGTGAACCACGTCAAAGCAGCTTTGCATTTTTTTGCATGGGAACAATTCTGCAAAAGCACGCAGGCCTTGTTTCTATTCTGCTGTTCCCGCGCTAACTGCACACAAAAAATTCATATCAGCCAGCCGCGTGAATACGGGACGCCTGAGAAGAAACCGCGGGAGCCACTCCCAGACCCGATGACCTCATTTTGTTGACAAACTTTCTAAATCATTCATTAAAAATAATAATCATTTTTGCACTCTCACTTTAGCCCCGTTAACATGACAGCGGGTTGGGTGAATAGCCCCATTCTTTATATATATATACCCCTATCTTAAGGTAGCATATTTATTTAAAAAAAAGTTGTGTTTTAAGATTCAGGAATAACTAAACGATGGCAACTAAACTATGGCAAGTAAAAAAAAAAAAAATAGCGAAAGGTAGACCTATTTGTTCAGGGGAAAATAAAACCTTTGATATATTTAACACAACTATTCAACATCTAAAACTCTACAACACAATGCATCTGCCGAAGTCCATGCGTTACATTCGCAACAATAATTCGATTAACAAGAAGTGAAAAAGTCAATGTTATGTCCCCTTATTGTTTGTTGTCTGTTGTCTGTAGACTTTCTCTCGCTCTCTCTCACTCACACACGCACACACACACGCACACGCACACGCACACACGCACACCGAGCGGTTATTATGGAAAGGAGAGAGGGGCCTGAGCGATTTTCCTAGTGGTGCAACAGGAAGGTCCAGGCGGTAAGGGGAGTGTCATTAATAAGTAATTAGACAGGGGGGGTCACACCAGCCACTTATATAAGAGACCCTCGCCGCGAGGCACAAACACTCTCCACACACGCACACCAGAGGGGGAAGCACCGAAGCCCTGCCGAAGCTGTTTTTACGCACACACACATAAGCCTATACGTTAACTGTCGAAGCAGACGCGTTTTGCACCATGGGCTCCGTGTTGCCAGTCGACGCCTTGTTGCTGAAGTCTGGATTTAAGTGTCAGAGTCGCTCGCTGTCCGACACCATCACCTCGGACATCCTGCACAGCTTCCTCTACGGGAGATGGAGGAACGTGTTGGGCGAGCATCTGCTGGAGGAGAGACAGAGCTCCGTCAGTCCCAAGACCGCCTTCACGGCCGAGGTCCTCGCACAGTCCTTCGCTGGAGGTAAGACCAGATGTCTTCACGCATTGTTAGGCATTTTGACAAAGTTTTTGACTGTTTTTTTGTTTGTTGTTGTTGTTGTGGATCCCGCATTCGTTTAGTAAAGTATAGCGCTGTGGCTGGATACACACGTTATGTCGTTATATCGTGTTTACACATGTTATTCCTTACATTCGGTTAGGTTATATTCGCTTTCAGACGTTTGTTTAGCGTTTGTTTAGCCTATAATTATAATTTTCCTGCAGAACAAACGTGCGCGCTTCATGTTCCGACCCCTTGCATGTTCACTGGGCTGCTGGTGGACTGATTTACTCTTTATATTCTCCTGCCTGCCAGCAAGGGCCACATTTGCATATAGTATATAATTATTGGAATAAATAACATTGCTATACTCTTTATGAGCAGGCGTGGGCTAATGTCCCAGACACGAAATACAAACGTAGTTTACAGATATACATATAATTAAATATATAAATTGCTTACGTTTTAATTGTATCTTTGCCTGAGTTGTGCTCTAATTTCCATGAAACGGGTTCTTATCCACTCGGGCGCTCCGAGAGCGCTGCGTTTAGACGCCTGTTAGGCGAGCAGCCGCCGCCGACTGAAGGGACGGAGGGTATTAAATTCATTTGGTTAACTTTGTGCTTGACCTGGGAAAGTTTCCACTTAAACCCCGCGGAGAGAAAGGTTTCCTTTCTTTGAGATGTCCCGGGTTTTTATCCCGGCATTCATCAATCTCCGGACAGTCTCTTTTCCTCCGTTGGCAGCTATGGGGCTCCGGAGCCTTCCTCTTTCTCTCGCTTTAAAAGATTGCTGTTTCTGGCATAATGCGCCGTGAAGGCTAATTCTAATGCTATTCATGGCATGTCAACCATCTAATCGCCTTTCCATTTTTTTGTTTAAGAAATTCCTTGGTGCTCTTTTAACAAGTGCTGGTTTCATTCACTGCAAATTTATTGCTACAAAGTTCTTAAAAGGATAATGAATTTGGAATTAGCCGTTTCTTTTCCAGCGCGGTTTAATGAATATCACATCTGAAGCATGACCAATTGCTGGACCCTAGGAAATAGGAGACCATTTAACCCGCATTTGGTCAAGTCTTTTCGCAGTCCACCTCCAGAAATGTCTTTGATTTCAACATTAAAGCGCATGAGATTTTTTTTTCTTTCTCGTGTGAATGCGGATAAAAATGCTTTCCGAAAGGGTTTTTCTCCGTAACAAAAACGTCCACTTCATACGGCTAATCGAATTAAACGGGGGATCGGGTGTTCAGCTTAATATTTTGACTAAAATAAGATCCAGTCCATTTACCTCTTTCAGGACTTTTCTAAAATCCTATTTCACGAAAGAATGAAAAAAGCTCCGGGGCCTTTCACCCTGCCGAAGTCTCCCAACACATTCACACAATCTTCATTTAGCGTGTCAAAGGTCATGAGACCTTATTATGTCATGCCAAATTCAATATATATATAAATATATATATAAATAAATAAATAAATAAATAAATATATATATATATATATATATATATTAAAAAAAAAAAACTATCGCTCAACAAGTTGTCCATACAGGCCTGTTGATACTCGTCACTGCCAATATCAATGATATTTATCATTATTATTTTATGATTATCTTTGTCTCCCAGAGGTGCAGAAGCTGTCCAGCCTGGTCCTCCCCAGCGAGGTGATCATCGCCCAGAGCTCCATCCCCGGCGAGGGTCTGGGCATCTTCTCCAAGACCTGGATCAAGGCCGGCACCGAGATGGGCCCTTTCACCGGCAGGGTGCTGTCGCCCGAACACGTGGACCTGCTGAAGAACAACAACCTCATGTGGGAGGTGAGCAGTGACGTAGGGCCTATACAATCAATCAATCAATCAATCAACCAACCAATCAATCAACCAATCAATCAATCAACCAATCAGACAATTGTGTTTAATCCAACGAGCTGGGATGTGACAACTTTTTCAAAAGTAAACCACTCAAACTAAACTAAACCCCTCGGTGTGCCTCGCCAGGTGTTCAACGAGGACGGGACGGTGCGCTACTTCATCGACGCCAGCCAGGAGGACCAGCGCAGCTGGATGACGTACATCAAGTGCGCGCGCAACGAGCAGGAGCAGAACCTGGAGGTGGTGCAGCTCGGCAGCAGCATCTTCTACAAGGCGGTGGAGGTACCGAGAACAACCCAAAAAATAACAACAACAACAACAACAACAACAACGCGCTACGTAGCATGCGTCTGGTTATAATGCTTCTCGTCTTTCTGTGTAACAGCGCACCCCGTTGGCCAAACACGGGAATGGCAACCCCAGTGTCAAGACGCCACTGTGGTTAAAGAACCTTTTTGTTCATAATTGTAACGTTGGTTTTTTTATTTTGTCCCCAGACAATCCCTCCAGACCAGGAACTCCTCGTCTGGTACGGAAACACCCAGAACACATTCCTGGGCATTCCTGGTGTCCCGACCATCGAGGAGGAACAGCAGAAGAAGAGTAGAAATGGTGAGACTGTTTCCCCCTCAGGATTCATCAGATATCCCCTTCGAGACAATGGAAAAGCCAGAGATTGTTCTGGTTTTACATCCAATGTGGGACACTTATTTAGTGTGACAGGTCATAATAACACCGCCAGCTCATTTCACATAATCTGTCTCATCACATCTTGTTCTGACACCTTCGTTGTTCTTTCTCTTTCAGAGGACTCCCATTCCTGCGACGGCTCCCCCTTGTCTTGCTCCCCCTCCTCCTCCTCCTCCTCCTCATCCTCTTCCTCCTCCTCCTCCTCCTCCTCCTCCGTCTCCGCCTCCTCGCTGTTGACCAGCAGCGGGCGCATGCGCTGCGTCATCTGCCACCGGGGCTTCAACTCCCGCAGCAACCTGCGCTCGCACATGCGCATCCACACGCTGGACAAGCCCTTCGTCTGCCGCTTCTGCAACCGGCGCTTCAGCCAGTCGTCCACGCTGCGGAACCACGTGCGCCTGCACACGGGCGAGCGGCCATACAAGTGCCACGTGTGCCAGAGCGCCTACTCGCAGCTGGCGGGGCTGCGGGCGCACCAGAAGAGCGCCCGCCACA